>JAUEJJ010000021.1:14475055-14565879 GCA_032164275.1 Synergus coniferae | reverse complement strand
TATATATTCTTAGATCAGTAATAATTTTTTTAGCGAATCGGAATGGATTACACTTTTGTATTGGTCTTAAATTCTGTTATAACCCTTACACTGTCGCAAATAGGTGCATTTACCTTATATGACCTACAACATTTTGTAACTGTAGTTTTCGAATTAGTTTTTGCTACAGTATTTCTGGTTTCATATTGAAATCATATAATTTTATATTTATATATATATATATATCTACTTGAATATTATTCATGCAGTAATATCCACGCAATGTTTGCCTACTCAAGTAAAACAAGGTGGGTGTATGAATTAGAGCAATTGATAATTTTAATTAACTTTACATAACGTAAATTCATTCATGCAAATAACTTTTAATTTTCAAACAAGAATATGCTGTGTAATAACAAGGCAGCAATGGTGATAAAAGCATAAACGGTTTCTGGTTATGGTGTGTCGGACTTGAACGGAACAAGAGTCCGTTGAACAACGAAATATTCATCAGGGCAAATGAACCAAGTGATAGAACAAAACCAAGGAGTCTGCATCTGCATATATAGAGCATATTATTACAGACACACTCACATTCATTTCGCGGTATTACCATTGCAAATAGAATAAGCAGGAGAGTATAAATATTAATGAAGGTCTGTTTCCTCTCCAAGGTCTTCAACCTCACCTTAGTCCCTGGCTCCTTCTCCGACTTGCATCCTCGATCCAGGAGAAAAGAGAAATCTTTCTCTCCGGCGTGACGCTGACCTTACGCGCTTCCACATATTGTCGACCTACCAACTGAATCTTCTTCTCAGTGTCACGTGACGTGAAAGCGGAAGAAGACGACCAATGATTGAGAAACTGATTGTTTGAATTTCGGCGAATCAAATGCTTCCGAGGATGAAAGTCAAAAATGACAAGGTTGATGATCATCTTCCTTCCATCAGAAGAGTGTCCCTCTGAATATTCGACATCAGTTTGACAGTAAACTTAGAATTGCGAACAGGTGCGAAGAAGAATCGCCGGATTCGCGCTTCCATCGCACACGTGTTTTCTTTTACATATATAACTTTTCAATTTTAGACTGTGAATAGTTCCAAGAGACTCTTAGATTTACTATTCGACGGAAGGTGCTATAAGATTTTTATTTCTTTTCATTTTTGTAAAAATGAAAATAGTTCATGTAAGTAAAAGATGAATTTACAAGTCTGAGAAGGGATTATTGCTTTACCGTGTGAACTAACAATTTTACGACTTATTAATATTTACAGAAGGTGGGGATTCGGCGGACGATTTTAAATTCCAGGTCATTTCCCGGTTTCCGAAATTTTTATCCTATTTCCTATTTTATAATGCCTTTTATTTTACTTCTCTTTACATGAATTATATGTATTTCTATCGATTTTAATCCTAGTCCATTTTATTCTTTGTTCTGTACGGTATTCTGTAGAATAGAGTAGAATTCAATAGAATGGGAAGAGGTACAATAAGAAACTCTAAAACAAGACAAGTAATAATTTAGAGAGAAAAAAAATGAATGAAAAAGAGGTCAAATAAACCAAACTCAAATAACCGGACAGAAATCTAAAAGGATGTAGAATCAAAACAATTCAAATGAACGAGAATATGAAACTAAAATAAATTCCTCGTTTAGACAAAAGGGGAACTTTCTTCCATTGTCGAATTGCTAATAATCGGATGGAAATTGAATAATTCTTTTTGAATAAAAGATAAGCAAATATGCGATGGAAGTTATGAATTTTCAGAGTAAGAACATGAGTTGCATAATTACTCATTGAGTGAAATGTAAAATGAATAAGAGAAAAGATCGGAGGCCTACAGTTTATTTAATAAAATTTGCATTCTTCAATTCATGTAATCAAATTTATCCTTTTCTTTATCAAACTATTAATTAACTGCACGTATACGATTTATATGAATTAACAGGATTAACAGGAATGCTATTTATGATGATTTAGTAGTTTCAGATATTTTTGATTCAAAAATGCTTGATGTTCACTTTAATTATTTCAGTGTTTTAAATTTTTCACAATAGAATTTTTAAATTCTAGTCTCTTAATATCCCTTGTTGCAAACTTTCGTTTGCCTGATATTCTTTATTTCAGTTCTAAAGGTACATTTAGTATTCCGGAAAGAGAATGAATCCTTTATTGAGTTAATCCAGCAAAGTTCTTTGTCTTCCACTTATGCCTTTGTAATGTTGGCAAGAAGAGTAATTTTTCACTTCTGCTGACCTCATCTATGACGATATAATGTAAAAGTTGCTCGGAGCAACCCGAATCGAGGTAAAGTTAGAAATCCTAGACGTAGGTTTCAGGGTGTAAGTAAAGAGGTAGAAAAGCAACGCCTGACATTGATGTAGCCTGAGGTAAGTCTCGAGTAAACTGGTATCTAAGTTGACGTCCGATAGATAGATAGGTTGAGAAAAGGGGAGGAAACGATATCGAGTAAAGAGAGGAAAGAGAGGCAAACTAAAGTGCTGAAAGTTCGAATGTGCATTTTGAGGTGATGCTCCTGCCTGACAATTTCTTGATTTAACCGGACTTATCTTACAAGTTCAACTTGAAACAAGTAATTTTAACTTTGAAATAGGAACAATTTATTTGTTTCCCAGTTCCTCAGACCTTTTCGTTATGTCACAATTTCGCAGAAATAAATTTTTACCTTCCCTCTTCCACACAAGTTTTACACTTTTATTGATTTCAACATTTGCATTTATATGCTCAAAATAGCTTAAATAAGCAAAACTCAATAGATTGATGCGCCAGCGTGTCTGACTCCAACTTGCCTTTTCTACTTGCATATCTGATTTTTAATCCACTAGCAACTATGATTCGCGCGCGATTAAATTCTCGTTTTTGCCCTCAATTAAACACTTGGAATTTCCAAAAAAACCAATCACGTTTTCGACAACAATGTCTTCGATATTTTGGAGATATATGGCAACATCACTATTTCAAAACAGGATAGAAGGAGAAAATATTTTCTATCCAGACTGAGAATTGAGACTCAAGTTTTCATTGAGGCATTTTAGAACAATAACGGGTTAAGTAAAATAAATAATAATAATTAAAAAGATCGTTAATTAACTTTGAATATGTCCAAGAACGCCTTGAAATATGTTACCGATTCTACAATGTTCTATGTGGGTTGCCTCTTATGGAGGCAACCTCCATCGGAATTTAAAATTGTAGTATCTAGAATCATTTCTTAAAATATTTTTTCAACAAGTATTTAAATATTCAATTTATTCATACTGAGGAAAATAATGCACGCACACATTCATTAATAATTTGAAATTCAAAGTTTCGGAATACTTGAATCGTAATCTGTGGAAATATTCGATCACTGTGGCTGGATAAAATGGGATGTTCTGGGTGATAACGAAGTAGTCTGTTGTCCGATTAGTCGCAATACAATACACTGAAAGCATGAAATACTGCAAGCTGCTAAAATGCTGATGTATAATAATTTACATTATATTCTCTCTTCCGATTGTGCCATTAAATTGCTCATGCGATCCAGGTATTTTCACCTGAAAATATATGTACATTGTGAGAAAACAGAACACTTTCATTACCTCACATGAAGATAAAATTTTCACCCTATCGCAAATAATTTTGCTCAAATAATCTAGTGATTTTAAGAGTTATGTCCATGAAAGATAATAGAGGGAATTGTTTTTACAGCTTTATGAATCAAGTGCAGTATTCTCTCAACTCAAATAGTTTTTATTAGAGTAGATGGAGAAATAAGTTTCCTTCGATGTTATTTCTACAAATCTAGAATCCATCTTTCAACCTTCAATAAACGTTTACTGTGACATACAAGAGTAAAAAACATGATAAAAAGAAATTTCCTGCTTTATGTTAATATAGACATGGACAACACTACCGCATGTATTATGGAACTGACAAAAACTCGAATCCTGAAATAAGGAGTTCCCTAGTCTGGGATTTCAAGATTTACGAAGAAGAAAATTTTAAGCAACAAATTCGTTTCCAAAAATGCGTGTTATTTCCAGAGTTTTAAAAAGGATTACAAAAATTGGAATAAAAAAAGAAAATAATTCAGCCTCTATTTGTTCTTTTTATTTCTAAACTATTGAGATTATTTTGTGCAGGGAGAAGACAACGTGCTTTTGCACAATTCGCCTAATTGTATAAAGTGAGAAAACTATGTAAGCAAATTTTGAAAACTGAAGGTTTCATCTCGGAACGTTGTTTGTAAGAAGTCTAGAACATATACAAAAGTTGTAATAATACCTCCATTATCAAAATAATCAGCATACCAACGCTGGGCTATTATTATTTTTATGTTAATCAAATTCCGTTTTGAAAAGTAAAGGAAGTCTCAGTTCTATAAAAATTATTAAATCTAATTACAGAAGAGTGAAGTTTAAGGATTAAAATGAGCCTAATGATCTTATCTAGAGAGCTTTTCGTTAACTCCGAGAGAGTAAAGCTCTTAAACTGTCATCAAGATTTCGCCTTCAAGGAAGTAACGTGCAGGAGACATGCAGAAATTATACCAGCAGGAGACTGCATTGCGCTGTATAGAACTATCGTAAGCTCATATAACTTATGCTGCATATAAGCTGCACAGTGCACATATGTATATGTATATATAAACGGACAGGGATAACTGCGAATAGTCGGTTATCGCACTATTATTAAATTGAGAAGACTTGAAATGTGATCACTCGACCATTCGAATAATGAACTCAGCGTGGTTTTCTCTAATTGAGCTTATTACAATGCGACAAACGTCCGATACTGCAAAATCCGTATCCACTTTACTTTTCGTCAGAAAAATTCTTAATGAGAATTTCTAAGTGCGCTTTTCAAATAATAGACTTTTGTGACAAGAATTAGTCACGAGAAAAAACTTAGAACAATATTAGGATCAACATAAATGCCAAATTCCCAATTTTACATTATTTATTTTGGAAAGCTCAACTTAAAAACGAGACTGACGCGAAGATTTTGAAGAAAAATTGTAACTTTTAATGAGGAACCATTTCAATTTAAAATTATTCAATTCCAAGAACTTTTAATTGTGGATTCTAGAGAGAAACTTTAACTGCAGGATGTCCACTGGCCTGAAAAAGTCAAGATAACCTGGAGCTATCAAGAAATTTTTATATACCTGGAAATATTGTATTATATATTGTATTTCATAGATTGTAGTAGGCGATTTTTAACATTTTCTTTTTTTAAATCGAATGTTTTTTTGGAATTATGAGCTCGTCTCCAAGGCCTCATTATATCTGTATTTTCAAAATCTTGAAATTCTGGACTCGAAAATTCCTTATTCCAGAAAGTCTGAACTCGGGTTTATGCCGATTCCAATGGTAGCGCAATCCACTCTCTTAACAATCAATTAACGATAATGGTTGTTATTGCAGATAACGATGTATTTTCTGATGGCGTGCCAATGCGTAATGACCCTCGTGATGGCGTTGACACCTGCCCAACGGATGGTTGTTAGTACGAGTCCTAATCAGCGATTCGCTAACGAACTCTCGAACCGATCCAGCCACGACCCGCCGTCTCCGTTGCTTGATTACACAAATTCGGGGGGTAAACGTGAAAGGACACTTGAATCATGGCAAGAAATTCCTGCAGAGGTCCAGCGATCGATTTCGATGACCCTGGACCAACTGCTAATTGAGAGAACAAATGCGAGTGGTTCGTTTGATTACAGGACAAAAAAGCAGGAAATCACGACAGCCGATACTATCTTCACTAAGACTGATGATCGGGGCTCGAAATTCTTCGTTGACCAGACGGTGAAACGTGGAGAGAGGGAAGAAACATCCTTGAAAGGTCTCAACGAGAAAAGCGTCACTGGAAATAGGAAAGAGCATCAGACCGAAGAAGCCCTGCCCTTGAAAAAGAGAGCAACCGGAAATACTGCAGTAGAGAATTCCAGTAGAAAGGAAACGACGAAAACACTCAGTCGGAAGATCGAAGGTGAGTTTAACTCTTGAGACATTATTTCTAAAGTACTCATTCTAAAAAGACTCTATTTTTTTTTATTTCCTCATCAAATCTTGCAGTACTATATTTTTCAAGGTACGATTTTGCTGATGAAAGTCATTCCTTTTGTAGGAAGTCCACTTAGCGGTGGCTTCAAGTCTAAAGAGGAGAGTCGACAGTTTGCTTCTGAGCTTTTTGAGGACGTGCAAGCTTTGCATCAACAAACGACCAACTCGAAGCCAATGCGTACACTTTTAAAACAGAACAAACGAACAACAGACGAGAATAATATCCCTCAGGCTTTGCCTCTTCATGGTTCAAATGCTCAGAAACATTATAGACATATCGTGACTCCTTTATCAACATCATCGAGAAAAAGAAACTCGCGTTTCTCGAGGCAAAATCCCATCCAACTGAATGCCGCTGCTGCTTATCAGAAAGCTCTCCGTTCCTTACAGATAGGATCGACTGACCTTTCTGGTAAAACTTCCATCGCTAGCTTTGACAAACATCAATTCAAATTTAATCCAGCCGAAATCAATGGCATCAGGGGAGTCTTTGATACAATTCCTGTTGCCCAAGGCAATTTTCAAAAAATACCTAGCAACCAAGTCGCCTTCATTCCACCAAAAATTATTTACGAGACGCGAATTCGACCTGCGCCATTCATGGCCGTTGATTCGCAGCAAAAGGAGTTTCGTGGTTTTCCAAACTTCTTCACACGAGATCCTGAGTCAAAAGAGAGTACGTTTGCTTTTACTGATCCTGACAATCATAAATACAATGCAATTCCAGCCAAAGGTAATTATTCTGAATTATTTAAATTGACACCAAGAAAAGTATTTACTCTGAACATGTAAAAAAAATATCTTTTATGTCAGATTCGATTCCAGTTAATGAAAATCCTCGGGACTTTGAAAACACATTCGTAACTCCTCTTCCAGTACCAGATGTTTCATTACCATCAATCGCTAACGAAATCAGTAATCACAGATATGAAGCACCTGCACCGTTTATCAAAAGTGTACCCTTGAATCACAGGCCAAACAGTGTAGATGTAGAGGAAGCAGAAGATTCACCGGCTCCATTAGAACACGCTGAATACACTGGAGTAACACCAGATTTTGATAATTCAGAGGAATTTGCATACGATGCCCATAGTAGGAAAAGTTATGTGAGTTGAAAACCAAAATTTAAATTGACGATAATTTCATACACGCGCTGCAGCACATCAATAATTTATGTTATGTATGTTTATGGCAGAGTTTATGGTAATTTTAAAAAATTTTATCTCAAAATATTTTAATTACATATAAACGTCTGAAAGTAAAAAGTAGATAAAAATATTTCATTTGTAAAAGTGCAATAAAAATTGTTCAGAGTAAAAATGTGATAATATAAGTTCTCAGAGCAAAGCCGGAATAAAAGAGTACCAATTGGCGTTCCGTTTTTGTTATGAAAATTGATTTTATCTCCTCCTTATTCTGCAAAATTTTTATCCCACTTTTACAAACGAAATGTTTTTATCCACTTTTTACTTTTGGTCGTTCATACAATAATCATCGTATTCATTCGATGAGGCACTTGGAAAAATTGATGGAACGAGTAGCTCAAGAATTTTATTATCGAAACCAATGATAGAAAAAAAAATTATGTTTTTATAGAAATTGGACAGGTGGGATATAGAATGAAGAAGAGGTAGGTAATAATGGTATCGTATAACGTCATGTAACTGATAGTCGAGTACAATATATCAGCTTTTCTCGAATCCTGGATTTGCGGTTCACCCAGATTTGCTCTAGCACTTGTGGGATCGTTGTGGAACATCAGTTTCTGAAATTCCATGAAATTTCCGAGACTGAAGGTTTCTAATACGAGTCGCTGCACGATTTATACAAATTGACAGAGGATGATGAGATTGGGCGAACTCGTAATTTGCCTACTTCTGACGATAGATAGCATTCAAGATAATCCGAACAATCTTAAGCTAACGGAAATTATCTATACCTCTATTCCGTTCGTTCATTCGTTTGTTCGCAGTATGAAGTTGGACCACAGTAATATTTATGATTTTCGTTTTCTTTAAGATTCGTGTAAGTAATTTCAATTTCAATTTAAAAAACAAATGTAATCAAAATAATGTCTCTGACTTGAAATTGAGAAAATGTTGATTTGGCGCGCGTATAACATTTCTAATTATCCTATAACGTATAAAAATTTGATATCTCAAACATTCTATATACAATTTAATATGCAAAAACATAAATACAAGAATTGTTTTATAAATCCTTATCAAGCGAACTGCTTCTGAAAAAACAGAAACTTTTAAACGAGCTGGATTTAAATGCTCTTTATGCGAAAGTGGATCTGTAATGCGGAGTTAGAATGATGAATGAGTCAAGTTAAACAATAAATAGTAGCTAGAGGGATAAAAAGAGATTTCTCTGTTCTCATTTCTTATAAATGCATTTCTTTTGAAAAAATTCAAGTAGCTGACAGTTACGAGCATAATTCATCTTGACATTTATTATAGGCGCGCGTCTTATATATACAAAACTCACAAACATCGGTTTGATTTCAGCCACGGTACGCCGGAAAGTACACTTTCGGTTACCGAGTGACTGACCACTTCACCGGAAATGACTTCGGGCATGAGGAGCGTCGGGATGGCGATATTACCAAAGGACGATACCACGTGTTGCTTCCTGACGGAAGAATACAGAATGTGAACTACCATGTTGACCATGAGGGATATCATGCCAAAGTATCGTATCACTAAAGCATATGATATTAATTATTACCATCTCAAGACAAAATTGAGCTCAAGAAATACCTGTTTTCTCTAATTTTACACGCAACTGTTAGTTTTTTTGTTTTGTTAATATAGTCTTTTAAAATGAGAGTAGCATGTAACCCGTGTGGAAATTGCGTAGGGCCCCGCAAGGGACATCTCAAAACTTCGACACGGGAACCGGAGAAAGATACCTCTTAAACGATTCCATCGAAACCACCTTATTGTGCAATAACTATAACTAAGTTTAGTTTAGAATTACATTTACAATTTAAGACTAGTAAGATCCTATTCCCTATAATTTATTTGAGTGCAATATAGTTCTCTTTTACCATTTTATAGTAAAGTTTTGTCATCCACTATACAATGGATTGTGCGAGAAATAATTTTAAGTGCCAAAACTTAATTAATAACCTACCCTAAATTCCCACCACCCATTTTACGTTTTAAGATCGTCACAAGAGAAAAATATTTCCAAGGTATGAAAGTAATGCTAAGACAATTTGCTGGCTAGGTATATTGTTTAATTACAATCTGTATTTTCCGCGTGTTCTTGAGCGAATCTTGCAACTATTACTTATTTCCATGAACGTGTACGCATTATTTGAAACGATCTGATCTGCTCTCCCTCGCGTCTTCACTTTTAGCGGTTCACATTAAATTATGAATAGCCCCGGCATGCTTAACAAAGAAATAGAATCTTGCATAATCTCAACCGTGAGAATATCATTCTGTATCTCGGTCACGAAGTCTTCAACAATATTTGAGCTCATCGCTTTAGGTTATATGTACTCATCTATTTAGGCTGACCTAATATTACGCACTGCGGAAGGCATCGATCTATGAATCAATTGTTTACGTAATTTTGTGCCTGCCTAGAAGGCAGAAGATCCTGTGATATGCGTGTGCCAGTATATATTGATATATATATATATATATATACTTATTGTACCTTTTATAAATGATTTTTTTGTTACTTCGAATTTATACATTTAAGGACCGTTGCCAACAAGTTGGGATTTTCAGTCCCGACCGTTAAACAGAATGAAAAATGTTCTGTCATGCGCTTGTGCTCTTTTAGGATAAAACTTGAAAATGTTCATGCGTGGTATTCAGAATTGTGAATTTTATCCCCTATGTTGATTTTTACAAATAAAAGAAAACTATTTGTCAACATTAATTATTAATATTTCAAATGTTTATTTGAACAGTATAAAATTGTTGAAATTCAAAATAAAATCATGTGGGCATAGATTTTTCATGATGCGAAAAATTTGTTTAAATCTATAAAAGGGCCGTTTGATATCAGGAGAATCGAGAGGAGTCAATGTCGAGTTTTAAACTAGCAACAAAGATTAATTAAAGCTTAAACGTCTGAGTTAATTATTGTTAGTTAAGTGGATACGTCACTCCGACTAAGACCATAGGAAAACTTATCCGATTTGTAAACTGTCGACTGCCACCTGGCAAAGTTTTAATTGACCCGAACTTATAAGATACGAATCGCGGAGCCATCTTCGGTATCCTTCTCTCTCGACAATTTCATATAATTTCTATGATTATTCCTAAGTGTAATTAGTATCAGGGAAGCTCCTGTATTATATTTTCCAGTTTATGCCTTGGATTAGTGTTGCCCTGTTCTCGACTCACTCTAAACACCTGTTTCTAATCAAATCTATAGTTAATGATGTCTTGCTCACAAAATTCTATGGCTTAAAATAAATATATGAATGCGAGATTTGATAAACGATATGTTATATTAGAACTATGAAAAACTGGCCAGGACCCCATCAAAATTTCTGCACGGATGATGATTATTTATTTTCTTGACCTGAAAAGTCACTCTTCATCTACATAAGCGAGTTACAGAATTATAAGTGGTTACTTTTATAAAGCAAGTGCGGATGGTAATAAAAGTGAAAGCATTTCGTTAAATTACACCTCCGGTGGTTTGCTTCACACAATCTGAATAAACTGAAGTCGAAGATAACATCTTGGCTCTATTTACTTGTAATTACACGCAAGTTGAAAAGATTACTTCAGCACCCACGGCATTGAATTATGTATATTGTATCATATATAACGCACAACTTGCGTTTCGGAAATAAATTTCCCATATATTTAAAGTTTCCGAAAGAATATTCAGCAGTACATAAATATATGAAATAGTAAAATTCAGTACGGCGTTAGTTTTACATTAGTATATTAGCTGATAATACAATTTTGCCATTCCTATAGGTATATTTGATAATTTCAAAAAGAAATATGTGCCATTTACTTTTTTACGTGTCTATACTTTTCACCCCAGTTCGAACTTTTCACGCAAGTTCGCTTTACGTTTTGGGCATTTGCATTATAAGACAGGTGTTATGTTAACACATCTGCTCTTGATTCTCTTCAACCCTTCTCTGAATTCCCTATTCACTTCACACCCGCGCACACATATTCGCAGATTCATACACAAATACATTCACTCGTCCAGAAACAACCGAACTTAGTTTAATTAAGCCGCAATTACCTAATTAGTTCGCTCGAAAAAGGCGTGCAGTTCTCTGGATTATCCCACGACGTGAGGTAATCAGCTTTCTCTATAAGCGCGCCTTGGATGCTCGGATGCTCCCTCACATGCGTCCCAACCAAAATCGCTCCGACGCAAGACAATAGAGAATAAAGCGTAGGTTTTCCGCGTAGCGCGTGTATCTATACCTATGTGAATCCGAATGTATTTCGTGTATATACCAGCTACGGTGTTATCCGACCGTACTTACTCCTTCCGCACCTCCCTTGCCTTCCTTTTGGTCGCCTAAGTCGTCTTCATGATCCCGACCATATCTGTATCTGTGCACCTACTACTATTAAAACTTACACAGGAAGTCGAGCGCTACGCAAGTTAACTTGCTCCTATATATAAGAACAGCGAAGGTCCCGAGAATCATCACATTTCAGCCTCTGTATTCGTTCTCAGTGACACGGTTGTTCGTCTCAAAAAAATGGATAATCATCTCGTGCCAAAGGTAGATCGCCCTTCCTAAAATGCGTTTTCAAATTCATCCCCTATGATTTTAATTGATGATAAGCCTTGTGAATCTAATCAAGAGTGACGTGGGACCTGGTTTATTGTTTGCGTGATAAATAGGTCTTTTCATAATTAAAATCTCGACATTTAATTAGAGAGACACCCCCTAAAGTCTGCTTCATTCACGCGGAGATAGAGGTGATAAGTGCATTTGAAATTCAGGGACCAGTGTTGGTGCGTTTCTGTGAATATTTAATAAAAGGATCTCTGGATCGGCCGTTAAGGGAGACATGACTCGCATATTTTGAGATCCCAATTCATTCAAGTTCATTTGAGCAGTCGTGCAAATCGTCCTCGCGGGCTTCACCAATGTCCGATGGGTCAAAGAGGGTGACTTTGACGACGTCCAAGCCTCCCTTCAGAACCACTTCTTCCTCCTAATTACTTGTTATAATGAGAGGCTTTGATGCTCTTCAAACTTCTTGCCAAAAAGGACTGACATATCCTTTCTTTTTAACTTTCAATCAAAAATACGAGAGTAAAAGAAACTTTGATTGACTAGTTTAATTGATTGACTGATTTAATATGCTGAACTTGCCTCGCAAGTGATTCTTGTACGTATAACTCTATTCATTTCGGTTTTTTTTATTTAATTTTAAGTACCTGTGAGTCAACTGAACGATATGCGAAGCCGTGTTTATACGTGTCAAGTGACTATTATTTCCTTGTGCTATATGATGTCTTGTGTGATTTTAACTGAAAGATGTTATTAGTAATAATTTACAGTCGTTGTATTGGAATGAAGTTTCGCGAAATGAAAGCGTTTGAAATTGGAATTAAAACAACCAGTTACCATCGAATGAAACTGGCGAGTTGCATAAAGTAATTCTGCATCAATCTGTTTGGCCGTTAGTGTGCGTTAGCAACCCTCAATGGCACTTTTACATTGAAATCCTATTACTCACAGGCAAGCGTGAGGCTATTGTTTAACCACGCAAAACATTCTGAACGAAGCGGCAATTTATTCCTCAATTAAACTGACATCACCTTTTCGTATACATTCTGCATTACAAAATCTACATCCAGTTGACAGTCATTTGTTTCATCACCCTTCCTGATTTATCCCTTTTTGAGATATTTATTGACTATGACAAGCACACTTTCATGAATCATACCAGATTATGTATTTTTAAATATCTTATAACTTCTGAAATTCACTAATTTAGAGCTATCAGTTTACTGTAGAAGCTTTTCATTATATGTATGGTACTTATTTTGAAGGAATATTAAAATGAAAATATAATTTTTGTAATATTTATGCAGATCGTGTTAGGGTTGGTGCTGAATGCGTTCTTAGTTTACTGCGAGCCACCCTTAAGTAACCAATACGGAGTGCCTGGAAATTTCGCGGGAAGCAATAATCAAGGAAATCACGGTGGCATAACGAACAGTTATGGTGCCCCTATTGGAGATGATGGCCACGATGAAAATCAAGATTATATCGACAGTCAGGTAACTACAACAATTACACTGAGTGTATATCAAATTTGCAATCTGTCATGAATCGTAATGTACTGAGAACAATTATTGCTCGATGTTGAAATACCAGAAAAACAATTTTTCAAATGTTTCAAATTAACTCGGAAACATCATTAATTATATTTTAGGTACTATAAATGACATTGCAAATTATTATCCCGCTATAAGTTCTTTAATTTAACTGAATTTACAAAAATTTTTAAAGTTAAATTGTTCAAATTTTAATAATTTAGAAAATGTTGAGGATGCATTAGTAAAATGATTGAATTCAAATCTAATTTATATAAATTGAATTAATAATACGATAGATTCATTTACCTATTCTTCATTATTCTATGGTATGATTTAGAAGTCAAAATGTTTCGAAATATTAATGGTATGAAAATAATATTTATAGAAGCAGGGGTGGAAGGGGGTGATTATGTCAGAAAAAACGAATCGCGCACTTAGCGTGGATGTATTTGTGCTAGTCTAATAATAATCTAAGAAGGGAATGTAGATGAACACAATTATTGTAGCGAAATATCTTTGTAGTACAATGCACATAGAAGCAGATAAAGATAATCATCTTTTCTTCACACAGCTAGATTGCATGGACAGCACCTAATTATAATCTCGGCATTTCATATGCATAATCATTAAAAGTATAAAACGGTACTATAAAGATAGTTAACATAACCATAATTATAAAGGCAAACGATCACTACAAGCAAAGTTGCTCCACTTTCCTTTTCATTTTGTAATGAGGTTTAGCCTACTTCATACTTGTTGAGAACATTCATGAGCACTGAGCTCCAGTCGGTTCCCAAATCTATCTGCAACTTCTCAATAAGAATGACGAGCTCGCTAATAAACCTTCAACTAATACGAGACTCTACTGACGTAACCGTAAAGAGCTCTCAACTCCGGTGTTCCCGGGTAAGTCTTTTAATCAGTGACTAAAGGTTATTGTAATAAAGTGTCCTGTGAGATACTTTCTCCTCACACAAGATGACATGAAGTGTAAATTTCAGTTCATTATCTCACAGATTGTACTCACAATATAAGTGATAAATTCTCTATCAGAACAACTTGGTTTAAAAAAAAAATACAATGACATTAAAAAGAACGCAAAGAATTTGAAAAAATGTCAAAGCATTTTTAGTGATTTGTAAAATGTGCAGATTTTTTCATTCTTATTTATTTAAAAAGTATTTTTGAAGAAAAAAGAGAGTCTAAATAATAAAATTGCAACATTGCAAATAGGGTAAGCCAACACGAGTACCGCAAACACTAGACGCGACAAACATTTATTGTCGGTCGGCTAATCGTTCCGGGAATCTAAATGCTGGCATTATGCAAGAATGTGCACTTGTATGCATCTCGTTGCATGAGCTAGCAAGACAGACTAGATTTAATCGCGTCTTATGAGAGTGCACCCTCTTCCCAGATCGCTGATCTCCTTCCTTCCCACCCTTCTTTCCTTTTAGCAATGCTGTCTGCAGTTTTTCCGGAAAAAGGTCAGAGCGCTTTATTTAATTAGCTATCAGTACTCGCAATCGAATCATCAAGGATTTAACAAGAGTGCCATGTAGCATACCTTCTCAAGGATCCTTCTTAAACGTCCCATTCAAATTAAACTTCGCTCACAGTAATTACTATTACTATTAGGATTTTATAAAATCCCAATAATTTTGTAAAATTCGATTAAACCTTTTTTAAAACCCAAAAAATCTCATTAAATCCTTTAAAATTCCTATAAATCCAAAGAAATTGAAAAGAAAAAACGTTTATTTGAAGAACCTAAAATTATTGAATTTCAATTTGGAATCATGAAGTTTTGTACCTTTTGTACCATTTGTACTTTTTTTTGTATTTGGAGATAATTTTGCTAGTATATAATTTAAATGCCTTTCTTCTCTTATTACATCGTAGAATGAAAACTAATAATAAAATTTGACAATAGGTTCTTTTCTATCTAGTTTTCAAGTTGGAAGATAGGATCCTTTGTTGAGCTATAACAACGTTAATAGCATTCTTTGGAGAAGGAGTGCGATTACATTGCACCACTTTACGACGATACGAGTGACGAGGTGTATAAGGCATTCGGTGATAAAACTTGCTCGTCAGCATAAAATTTTATTGGTCAAGAACATCGGCGCTGTTCGCACCATCCGAAGACTGAAAGTAACTCCAATGCGAAAACTCAGATTAATTGTGTCTGTAATAGGAGTATCCCTCATTTACGTCGTCCGGTTTAATGTCATTTTCTCTTCAATTCCTAGTTCCTTTCTTTTCTCTCATTTTCTCTGAATGTCATTCTAGCTCTTAATTTACCCTCACCTACTTTTTATCGTGACGAAACTGTACCTTAATGTCTACATAAACATTAGGCTAGTCAGAAGGGATCAAAAGATGACTCACTGACCTACTTACACCTTCAGCAGGATATGTCCTTCTCTTGCGTCAACGCATCAACTACAATTAGACACAGAACGAATTGAACGACATACTAGTTATATGAAACTGAAAGTTTCAAGAGGCGTCCGGTACTCACACAAAGAGTCTTTGAAATACATAATGTGGTTTACAAGCAATCTTACGGTAGATCTAGGAGGATACAAATTAACGTCTTCTACGCTGTGATACCCGTTATTACATAGCTTAATTGGATTAATGATTTAGATGCATTTCGTTGCCGGTTTTTGATACGTGATAGGTGATTCGCTGCAGTTGAGGGACCGGGAAGAAAGTGCATTTCTCGTTTCGCAAGCAAGCCAAGTAAATACTTAAGAATGAGTAAATCTCGGAGAAAAATAGTCTAGCTGACCTAATAATCATTTGAACTAACGGCAACACTTAAAATCGTCAAGTGGAAACCGTCGTATATGTAATTTCACGTGTGGGGTATTATTTTATTTCTCAACTGCATCAGCCATGGACGGCTCTATAAAAACTTCCAAATTGAGGAATTTTGCCAGCATCACTTGAAACATCTTGATTTTATCAGGGCACCACCGGGTGAATTTCTATTATACTAGTAACTATATATATTTAAATATAGTATCTTTACGATCTAGGGAATTCCTTAGTTTGGAAAATCTGGACTCGGGGTTTTCCCAATTCCAATGCATGTACTCCATGGTCCCAACTCAAAAATCGGTATGGAAAATCATCAATTATTCTCTGTCAGTTAATCTAATTAGCGAAGATTCGAAGTCTATCATGTTATTTGATCCTTTCAGAACAAGTATCTTGACTCTAAATACGAAACGTTACAAAATTAATCTACATAAAATCCAATAAAGTTAAATTATCAGGTGGAACTGCTTGGGAATTTGGAATTAAATCCAGACACTTTGAAGGATGTTAATTGTATTTTAACGGCACAAATTACGGACCTAGCAAATAATGACATTTGCCATTGAATTACCCATCTCGGGGAATATAATTATTTGCTCGATGGGTAATTTGTGTCGTGTAGTTCAATGACAATCGACTTTGTTTTCAGCCAAAGTCTTACGAGTTTGGTTACGCAGTGAAGGATGTAGCCACCGGAAATGATTTCGGGCGACGGGAGACCAGCGATGGCGAAACGGTTCGAGGTGAGTATAGAGTCCAACTTCCGGATGGCAGGACGCAAATAGTAACGTATACAGCAGATTGGAGAACCGGCTTTCATGCTGATGTTCGGTACGAGGGTGTTGCGACATACCCTGACCAATACAATACGAACAATAACGGCTATAATAACAACGCTGGTGCTGCTGCTGGATACGATATCCAAGGGAACAACATCGACGGTGGTTATAACACAGGTAACTCTATTATGAAGTTATAAACTCTTCTTTGATGGGTCATTACAATATAATTAAATTAATTTCTGATGTGAGAAACAGGGAATAATAACTTTCAGACACTCTGTAACTTACGCAATAATTCAAAATGATTTAAACAACAATTCAGTTATTCTCTGAAAAGTAGATTACCCTGACCACTAAGTTATGTTTCCACAACCAGGACACAAAACGTAATACTTTGAGAAAATTGGTATTTCCGTGTTTCGTCTTCGTCACACTCGAATGTCGGAACTTTGTAGAGTGTATGTGTGATTTTGACACAAGATAGAAAAGCGAGTAGGTACCTTTGAAAAGCTTGACAAGCACGAAGTGATGCATGTTTCAGGTAACAATGGGGGTTACAACAATTACCAAAACGGAGGAGCAAATTATAATGCTGGACCCAACTATAATTATCAGTACGGTTCCAACTCTGTGGACAACAATTACAACAGCTATGATGGATATTCGAGTAATTCCTTCGGATCGAGATTCCCAACACCCACTTACGGCACGCCAACTTATCACTAAACGAAATTAGGATACTTATTAAGGACTAATGCATGATGTGTATAATCTAGTACCTCCTTTTTATATCATAAAATTAATAATCAATAAATAATATATAAATAATTAATAATTAATAGCTTATCTAATTAACACGTTAACTATATAGACTGCAATTGATTTCCATATGAAGCTGTTATTTCATTAATCTCGAGGTTAAACATGTGATAATTCATGCATACCATTTTGATTGTACATTCTGTTTTTCATGACCAAAGAAATAAAATCACAAATAGAACACTTTTGTTCACTTAATGAAATTAATTTTTATAGAGAACGATAGTCCATACTGAGAAAACTGTTTAATAGATCAAACAAAATATTTGGTTGCTATACGGCCAACAAAATTTTTTATTGTCCCAACCAAACAGTTTTTTCAGTGCATAATAACAAAAGGATAATCTAACAAAATGTCAAGTCTTCGAAAATTAGTCAAGGATAGTTTCATATTTTTTTTTTTTTTTCATTTTTGTAACTATTAACTCATCTCGAGTAAAAATGATGTATCTTTAAGTGTTGCAGACAATACTATGTAAAACTACTAATGAAAATATTTGTATATTTAATTAATCTTCGATTATATTTTTCTACTCCCCTGATTGAGAAAATCTCCTCTTGTTACGATACTATTTGTAAGTTAATATTTTATTCTAGTTTGTGAAAAGTGAACGAAATAAAGTAAAATGATACTACATAAAAATCTGCCCGAGAAATTTCCATTTGGAAACTGTTCACGCGTTGCAGACACATCAAGGAATAAAGCTCTGTTTGTGATCAGCACTCAACAGACAACAGACCCAGAACGAGCGAGCACTTTCTCTGATGCATAAAGCTGCACTAGGAAAAATATGTATAGTCACGTAATGCGGACGCATGGTGTCTGAATGATCATTGTGAACATCTTGCTTATGGTGATATCTTCGTGTGGGAATCGGTTGTTTTATTAGTGCACTCGGAGTGCCCTACATTCAACTCTTGATATAACAAAACCGCAGAAAGAGCATTTTTTAATTCAGTAGACTGACTAGAATGTCACGCGCGCATCTTACTAGCAACTCAACACGCGTGTTGATTTGCTAGTTTTATCTTAAAATATCTTAATATTCAATAGTTTCGTTTTACACTTAAAAATAATCTGTTTAATTTTAATTTACAAAAAATTTAAAAGAAATTCTAACCGATTTCGATACATTGCAAAAGATTTTAATGAATTAAAGGGATTTCAAGATTAATGCAAAAAATAATCTGCTGTACAAAGATCAATAAACAGATTATGTTTATAATACAAAAATGATCTTTTATAGCGATATTTTTACTTGAATAAATAATAATGTCCTCTCAAAGAAAACTTTTTATTCGAAGCAAGTAAATAAGCTCTCTTTAGTTCCCTCTTGGGTACAGTCTCCATTTTAGTAAGTAGAGAGAACTTTGCTCTGCAAAGTATCGCCAGAACGACCTTCAATAAATGGAATCGTAAAATGAACAATTAGAGATCTCAATTAGAAACAGCTACTTTAATGATTTCAATTAGATGCATTGATTGAGTACCCTTTTGTTATTTAATTAAATTGCGGTCGTTCGCTTCGCATCAAATAATTGCGACATTTCGAGTTTTATTACTTTAAGAACTTAAAGTAAGTTTTCTTAATTCCTCATTACAAAGTCAAGTTATGTATAGCACAAATTATGCAAATATAGGCTTTTAATTGTTTATAAGCTGAATTTTTATTTTTAATATCTTTCATGCTTCCAGCATCAATTTAATAACTTTCAAGTGCTAATAATAAAACTCTCTATAATCCTTGAGTGAGAGTGGGTAATTCCTTTGAAAGTTAACTTATCCTTTAGTAAATTATTCAAGTTAAGTAATTAAAATGTAGTAATAAAGTTAGATAGCATGCATATTCTTGAGATACGTTCTTCTCAAAATTCTTCAGTTTCATGTTTATTAAAGTTTATGAGCTTTAGTATAACTTTGTAAAGCTAACAATGAAAAATTCTAGTAAGGATCGTGGAAAGATCCTTTATTAAAAATGATAGGGAATAACGATATCACTTTTTAACTAAATTGTCAATAGCGTTTTTAAATATGTCAAACATGTTTATAACATTTACACAATGGTATTTTCTTCAATATATTATACTTTTTCTGTCATCATATTTTAATTTCCTATACATTGTATTTTATACTGCATCATTTAATGAGAATTATTAAGAGTTTTATATCATTTTCTGAGTATTAAACTTTTGATTAAGTCTGTGCGCATCAACCAAAGCCTTACTTTTCAAAGACCTCTTCAGTCTTTGTACGACTTATCATTTCTGCAATATTACCTAACGGACTGATCAAAGTAAATTATTCAAAAGAAATTAAGCTAGAAGTACAGTTATTGCTTTCCCTTTATGAGATTAAAGTCACAAATCTTATTAAAATTTGCCAACGTCGTTCATATTAAAACACTTTATATGGAAAAAACTTGGCCTATAAATAAGAAAGAAAAAAAATCTTCTTTTTAATCATTTACATACGTTACTTGAGCGAAATCGATATTTGAAAACAAGCTTAACCACTTAAGTAGCTTATAAAACTTTAGTAAAGACTGAGCTTACAATTTAAGCCCAGATTAAAATACTGAGTTTAAAGTTTTAGTGCTCGAGTTACGTTCCAAAGTAAGCTTTGCTTATGACACTCAATAAGACATTTGAATCGCTACTATTGCCACAGATTTTCGCAAGCAGATGATTTCGCTTTTACACTTCAAATGGCATAAATCATTTTTCGTTAGACGCGACCTTTTCGATGCGATTTAACCTTAACTGCGTGAAAACTAGAGTAGAGCGCAGTTACAAAAACTATCTTCTATTCGCAGTTTCATACCACAAGGTATAGGTAATAATTACTTAATTATTCACGATCATATCAATCTTTTGATACCGTCTGTGCTAATTTTATGATTGCTTGTTGCGATGCGATAATGCGAATCCGCGAACGAAACCGAATCACGTTCTCTTTAATTTGTCTCGTCCGAAGCCTTTAATTTTCCATTCAAATTGAAACTTGAATACCTAACTTTCCAATAGTGACCCATTCTCAAAAGTTTTCCAGGGACAAAACGAATACAAGCATTGATTAATCTTAGAAAATCCTTCAGTGACGAAATTGTTTAAAATTGAGAAATAATTTCGAGACGCTGAGGTCTAATTTCAAACACATTTATACCATTCAAAATTTCGTCACTACATATTACATGGCGAAAGTATAACAAACAGGGGCTCAATTGTACACCAGGTAACTGAGTCATTTTAGAGAAAATCATCTGATGACAGTTGTAGTAGAGTCCTTTGAGGCCCATTTGGCTCTAATTTGAGTCGCTTTTGAAAGCCCTTTCAGTGACCGCACATAGAAATTCCATCTCGGAATATACATTGTTTGATACTCCATCTCCACAGTGAAATATATCTATTCTATGATTAGCCACGTCCTCCCTAACACCTCTGTCTGTTCGCTCACGCGCCACGATTCCATTTGGCCGTGATAGATGATCGATTGATTTTGCCTCGTAAATGCTCGGGCAAATTGAACGTTCGATCGTAAGACCTATTTAGGTTTTCGTTAGACCAGAGAGCAACACGATGGAATTATTTCATGTCAGATTCTTGCATCACATCTCGTGGTCAGTAATCGAGCAATAGCCATAATAATAAATAAAAGAAGATACATTTAATGTTGCTATATTTCTACAAACACTTCCTTATTATCGTCCAATTGGGTTGAACTTTCAGGTGTATAGTCTGCCGATTTTTTTTTACATTTATTGGAATAAAAATATTTTTAAAAAAATCTCCAATGCTCCCCAAATACAAAACTTAAATTTATTTCCTAGCAGAAATTTATCTAGTTCCCTTGTTTCTGAACGAATTTAGCTATCATGGGGGCGAGACATTTTGACGGTTATACACATCACAGAAATCTCTCGAACCTCTCGATCTTATGAATAAAAGCTTCGACAGTTCGTCCTGAGAACAAAGCGAACGAGATTCAACTCGGTTATCCCCTCTTTGTTATCTAAAGCGTTGAAAAAACCTTCAATGGATCGATGAAAGAGATACCTCTGCGGTTGTGTGCGTGAAAATGTCAGGAAAGTCGCGTTCTCGGTCATAAAAAGCGATATTTTACCTTCCACCCACTATCGATAGCGTCCTCATGGAACTGGTACGAATTAACAATCGTAGATAGACAGACACTCCGATAACTGGGGTGTGTTCGCTGAAAATTACGTCAGTTCTCAGGAAAACAAGAATAAAGTTGGGAATAAAATCTGCAGCAAATATACATATAGTCAATTGTTGAGCAATGTATGATAAACTTCACTGGGTGTCATTACTATGCTTATTTTACTGGAAAATCCAGGGAATCTCTAAAGCGATCTTTTGATCAGAAGAATACTAGTTTGAATATATATTTTATCATACCTAGTATCTTCTTTCTTTTTTCTTGTATTTACAAGATATTCGAGAGAGATAACATAAGTCTTGCTAAATGAATTAGTAGAATTAGTAGAATATAATATGCGCAAGAACTTATTGATACTAACAAAAATTATTTTGTTTCACTTCTTGCAATTTCAAGTCATTCAAAAGACAATTAATTTTGAGAAATTATAAGAGATTCTAATAATAATTGTAAGAGATATTAACGAATTTTGAGTGATTTCGAAGGTTGCCGTAAAATTTTAAGAGATTTCAAGCGATTTTTCTGATTTTTAAAAGATTTTGTGGAATTTTTAGAAATTTTCTGGAATTGATACAATTTGTGAATTAATTATACTAATTTACATTAAAGAATAAAAGAATATTCACAATAAAATTGTTTGCTATTTAAATATCATGTTCTATTTGAAGACGCGCATTTAAGTTAATTATTCATTCCATTTTCACGCTCGTAGCCTCTGATGCTTAAAATGAAGTGGCTGATAAAATAGCGTTAAATTGATTACTTGTATCAGGCAGTAAAATTTGTAATAAATCCTCAAGTGATACACATTCGTGCAGGATAGTGAATATAAAAGAGGAAATATAAATGCTGAATTGTCCAGGATTAGAGAATGAAAAGCAATTATTTATCTGCTCTACTAATCACTCATAATTCAGATTCATGTGCATACGTTTTGCTATATATATGACACTCACATGTCCATTGTCCATTTAACATGTAAATTATATAAACAGATCGACTTTTGCATTCATTAATAAAAAATTGAATATTTTTAGATTTGTTTAGATGAACGATGAACAATACTAATTATTCTATAAAGCGTTGGATAATAATTATTTATGTTTGGAAAAATAAACTAGTGATGTAATATTATACATACAATATTTGTAACTTTTATTAAGTTATTAATAAAAGTTATTTATTAAGTTATTATTATTTATTGCTTATTATAGTTTATTTTATTATATTTATTATATTATTATTTATTATTTATTATAGTTATTGTTATTTATTAAGGTATGTAAGTTGAAAGTCACTGAAATAGAAAACTTTTAATTCCTAAGCTATTTAAAAAATTTGAGTTTCCCGCCACTTACAAACACGAAGATTAATAACTAATTTCAAAAGACAGTATTACTAAAAAATTATTTCTTACGAAAATATTAAGAAAAACTATTACAATTATACTCCTGAAATGACTAAAAATCGTAATTTTTGAATAATGTTAATTTTGAATTTCCAACTTCATACCCTTCATACACAAACATCAATGATTTTTTTTGGCAAATGGCAAGGTTGGCAGCAGTGTTTGTATCAAGATGGCGTATGACGTACATACATATCGCGTTACATTATATGTATGTACTCAATTACAAGCAGTTAAACCTCTTGTTAGAATACGTTGTCTTCCGTTTGTGATCACGGGAAATCAAGTGATAAAAAGAATTGACATTCTCAAAGAACATTTTCAGTGAAACTGTTAAAAAAGTAACCAAAGAAGATCCAAGATGACTACAAACATCCTCACGTTGATCGGTAAGGGAATATAACCTTGCGAGCAAAATAAGCTTCATTAGGTGTCTTCCTACCAATATGCAGCTTCTCTCTTTTTGGTTTTCTGCCAATTTTAAGTTATTTACGAACACCCTTGTCACTTTTTATGTTTTCGTGCAGTAAATCAATATATACATGCGTTTGACGGGATTACATACACGTGCGTGCAACATGTTTTCGATTACTTGATTCTTGTGATGCAAAGATACGAGTTTATGCTAAAATAATTCAAACGTATTTAGTATCATGTATTTTAACATGCACTCATTATAATTTATCTAATTTTATGATTTTTTTGTGCGTATTTGAGCATCACAGAATCAGTAAAGTATTTATGTTTACTTTTAAAAGTTGTGTTAATCCAAACCCAGTTTGCGTCATGTTATAACATTTTTAGGAAAATATAATAAGTAGCGAGTCTCAATTTTGTGTGGAAATGAAAACTAGATTTTTCTATTGTTTGTGTAGAATTTCGGTATGAATACTCCAAAAATGAAAAACACGCCCAGAAATCCCATGCGACTAGTCTCAAAATTTCCGGGCAATATTATGTAAAATCCATAAGATCTGTAAGCCAATATAATAACAAAACAAAAAATTTTCTTATGCCAATAATTTTGCTTGTATTGTTTACTGTGAAATATGAGTGATCAATTTATTTCCCATTAACCTTTTATTAACCTTTTAAGTTAGATTTGCCAAGCTGTGGTATTCCAGAAATTCCACCGATTCTATCTCTAAAAATATATATAAATAAAGATCGTTCCTATTATTATTTGTTTATCAGTGTGGAAAACTTACATTCCGTTAAATAAAATTAAGTATGTATATTAAAAAAAAAGAACTTCTTTTAAAAATGATTTTTTTTGTCCGTTTAGATCAAGGACGTCAGGGACGGCGGCGTAAGCAAACTTTTCCAGGTAAGTGAAGCAAAATTCTTAATTTTTTTTAGCTATTTTTATTTCAAAAAGAAGGTACTCTTTACATCTTTTTTCCCTATATCCGTTGTCTACAAAAAGGTTCTAAGAACGTTTTAGAGCTTTCCAAAAACGTTTTTAATATCGTGTACCCACTGGGTAGTTACACATAAATTCATTTTACAAATGATTCTCAAAAATTGAATGGTCATTACAAGAGGAAGATCACTGACGTGATAATTATTACATTATTATAATATATAAATATAAATATTATAATAAATATTATAATTAGTTATTTTTTCGCTCTGTATAGCTATTCATTTGTTAAATAAATTTATGGGTACAGAGCGAAAAAATCTCTGTTTTGATTATTCTATTTTATTGCTTGTTTTTATCCTTAACGTAAATCTACCCTATTTTCTTTTTTTTTTTGCTCCAGAAGATCTCCAAAATTTTGACAGTGAAAATTTTATTAAAATTGAGCCTGAGGCAGTTTATGAGGAAGTTTCCGAAAATACATTTGACGGATATAATCACACCAATATAATACCATCTACTACTGATGTTGGAGCCCTGAACCTCTGGACCACTAAGGCTACAGCTTGCCTCATCACTCAGTATAAGAAATACAAAGATCATGTCGGTCAAACGACAAAAATGAGAAGCTTGCGAGAAATGTTCGAGATGATCTCCTTCGAAATGCAAAAATACGGGTTTTATTTCAGTGCTCAAAAGTGTGAAAATAAATGGCGCGTTCTTGAACGCAAGTATAGGAATCTGGTATTTCGGGAGAGAGTAAATAAGCCTGGCAGAATGAGGCATTATGGTCACTGGGAACACAGAAGAGCCCTAGATCAGATATTTGAAGAACAGAAGCAACTTATGTATTTAAAAGAAAGCGATTTTCCTCCTCCAAGTGGTTCTACTAAGATTGCAGCGTTGGTTTTGGCAGAATCTGCAGAAAATGGCAATATTGTCAATGACAGTCCTGACCAATCTGCGAATAATAATAATGCTTCTTCTTCTGAATCAAGTACTGTATTTAATGTTGGATCTGAAGCTTCGTCCGAGCAAAGTGAAATTGTTAAATCATTTCTTGCAAACTTTGTAGACGAAATGACAAAGAACTTTGCTTTAGCTGAGAGAAACAATGAAAGGCGACATCAGGAAGAGCTCGCGATGAGGCGGAGCGAATTGGAAGTTCAGAAGAAGCTTCTGAAATTGAAAGAAAAGAAATTGGAACTTCAGAAAATTCAAATGATGGCTGCTGCGCAGAATCTTGGTCTCAATATTTAGCTGCTTGAGAGGATTGGTATGCCTCCATAATTATTTATTTATGTTTTTCTACATTTTATTTTTTTCAATTTCCATGGATTCTATACAGTACATGTATTCTATAATCTGAAAACGCACATAAATTGGTCCCTCAGGCAAAGATAATTTTTTTTTCTAAAGTTTAAATATGTTTAAAAGTTCACAATGTAAAATAATAAGACTAAGATCTTCTATAACTTGTAATATATCTATTTTTAGCGTGTATTAGATGAAATGTCAAGTATACGATTAATCTGTTCCTAATATGTGGACTATCATCAGATAATTGTATGCTTGTCGGTGATGTATAAACAGGGCGTTGACTGAAACTATTCTAATAGTTCTAAAGACTTAAATGTTTTCTTCTACGTAAATGAGAAATTTACAATATTTTGGAAATTAACATTTAAGGTGTGATATTGAAAAAAGTCTGTCTCAGATATATGTAAAGCAATCCATCTGTAGATAATTTTTTTTTTTTTTACAAAAGTGTAATTCATAAAACTGATGAAGGAATAATAATTTCTTAGCTTGTCTATTGCTGATTCACTTGTTAACACACATAGAATTGGAAATTTTTTCATTTTTTTTTGAAGGCTAAGATAATCGAACATTATTTTAGAACGTAGCCTGTTAAAATCTTTCCCTAAAAGTATTCAGGATACATCACAATTTATTATTTCTAAACTATGTCCAAGCATGATTTTACAAGGGCATTATTTACTCGTTTAAATTCAAAAATGCATCAACAATTTTTTTTTAATTCGCTTGTATAAAGTCAAAATCTTTGTTCAATATTTGTTCTATTTATTTGTATGATTGCTTCATTGTGTAAATCATTTGATACTGAATACATTTTTATTTCTAAAACGATATGTACATGTTCGAAAATTTAGTACGTAATAAACTTTTGAAAATGAAAAATCTATTGGCTACGTGAAAAATTGAAAGTGAAGATGGTCTTTTTTATATTATACTGTACTTTAAATCTAAGTTTGGATTTTTAAAAAATTAAAAAGGATTATCTTATTCATTTTTATAAATATCTTGGTTAATTTTCACTTTAATTACTTCATAATTCTTTTTTATTATAATATTCCTCCTATTTGATCTTTCCATTTCTTTATAATCTACATTCTCCCTTCCTCTACTTATAACATTCCAAAACTTTTCATTCCCAACACGTTTCAAAACTGAAATTCTCCCATGGATTTTTAATGAAATAGAAACTTTGTCAAATAAATTCAATAAATAGTAAATGACGTGGAGTCAAAGTACCTCAATTCAAGGTGTAATGTAATTTTAACGTGCTTTACTAGCGAGTGCTGTAATAAGTATTTACAGCTGAGGATTCGAATGAGTGCAAAGCATCTGGCGTACAATATATGGATACTGTTTCGTTTAACGTTCAATCTAAATAGAGAACGTGCATGCACGTAATCCACTTAGGTACATATCGTGTAACGTAGGGCATTTACTGTTTCGTTACGTGACACGAATTACTGTAGTTTGTGGGGAGGGTTATAGCAAAGTGGGATACTGTCAATATCTTAGAAAACGAAACGTGTGTTTCGTGAAAGTGCAATTCTATTGTCCATCAATGACCACAAAGTAGATGTAAACTAATAAGTTCTTCTACAACTAGATATCATTTTGTACTTGAAGAAATTGATGTGAATGAAATTCTGAACGTTCAACTGAACGCATTTTTGTATTGATTGTATTTTAAATTAGAAACAGTGTTAAAATATATTTATCTATATCGAAAATAATACTCTATGAAAGAAACTAGTAGTATAGCAGTACTCCCCAAACTTGTTTGCGCATACCTAAATGAACTTGCGAATAGTAAGGAAAAAGAATAATTATTCAAAGTCTCTTGGAGATATTTACATCTTAAATGGAAACCAACGACAAAATGTGGACGGCTTGTCATTGGTAGATGAATATAAATTATCGTTTGCTCTGCAAAACTTTGTCTATGACTTATGAGCCTGACACGGTGTTGAAGAAGAAATCTAGAGCAAAGTAGTAAAACTTGGAACCAAGCGCGGAAGTCTGCTTGAGAGAATACTCCAGCAAATCTTACTTATCACTCTGACATTATTTAAACGGCTATAACAACGGGGAAATGTTTTCAATGAAAGAAACTTTCAAGCGAAAATATTAAAATAATTTGAGATTGTAAACAAATTTTTCTTGTCACGTCAGGGATGTTATTTCCCATTCTCAACATTTCTGATACTCATAAGTATTCAAGTATAAATTTATGATCCCCTTTTGAATAAAAATTTGGATTAGTTCTATATTGATGAAATAATTCATATAACGAATTACAAAACTGCACCTCTCTCTTAAGGAATCATTTAGTACTTGACAGATGAGTATTTTTCCTAATCGACATTATATAAGAAAAATTTCATTCATCGTGTGAGAAAGATAACGTATAAAAAGAACATTATACGTAATTTACGATGCACATTAGTCAGATACACGCGAAACAATACTTAAGTAGTTTTAACATGACACAAAGAAGTGCTTCATTGTTATAGCAGAATAATTTCTACTCTCAGGAAATCTCTATTAAATTCAGCGAGCAGACTTGTTGGCACCTAATCTTTTTTTAATAATTCTGTCACATACTTTTTTAAAATAATTATTCAAGAAATCAGAGTTCCCACTGATTCGGGAAAGCAAGAATTAGCTTTCAATTTTGTAACTGAATATTGAATAATTTATACATTTCAAAATTTTGAATTTCATCCGGGAAAAATAACATTTTTGTTGGATAAACCGGGAATATTTTCCTGAAATATGAGAGGGAATATCAAAGATGCAATTTAGATCGAGCGTGACGCAAATCTCAAATAAAAAATGCAATTTAACTCGAAGAAATTAAAGTATACTCAATTCAATTGAATGTAGATACAGGTAGATATAATTCGAAATTGTAAAATTTCAAACGATATTCTTTTGAACATGAATTCAATTTGCTTCCGTTTTGCAAAGATACTATAGTTAGAATTTTGATGATAGGAATGTGAAATTCTCCCGCAATAAATGTTTCAAATCCATTAACGTCATTCCCAAGCGGGAAATGCATTTGGACAGGAATACATACTAGGAAAATATTGAGTTATCTTTTCCGCCAACAGAAAATAGGTATACATAGTGAACAACTGTACGCACATGGTGTAAAAGTTAGTTTCATTAATTGGAATCGAAGGAAATACAATCAAGGGGATAATCAATTTCAATTCTACGAAATTTTGGTTCAGTGAAAGAAATTTAACATCCTACACGATGAGTATAGAAAAAACTCTAATTTTAAATATTTCAAATATAGATAATGGGTACAATCTCAACACACTTTATGCTATTTATTATAAGGTTTAATTGTCAATATTTCTTAATATACGATAATCTTGAAGTGGCCAATCATTGTTAAAGGTGGCCAATCACTGTACCCATTACCCTGTTTCGGGGTATTAATAAAATTATAATGAAGGCATCATAATTAAATATTGTGACGATAAAATGATGTAACGACTAAAGCTGATTTCATTAATTAAAATGGATTATATACATAATAATCTCGTGATTTTCCAAGCTAAGTAAATTTGACTTCTGCGTAAAACTAACATGCAAAGTTACTGACTTATGTATTTAACTTTGATGAGTATTTTCAACATATACACAGAATTACTACCTATCTTTAATATAATAACTCTTAAGATCATGTGATACTTTATCATAAGTTTCCCCAACTTTACGTCCGCAATAATAAATATTTTTTGATAATTATAAATACAGCCAATGGAAAACATTCGGGATCGAATTCACAGCTGGTTTTTTTCTTATTGAATAAACCCAGAAGGTAATTAAATTTCAGAGACGCTCTACCAATAATCATCGCATGAGGTATCTCAGCTTACCTAGGACAAATACCCGGCTAATATGATCATAGATCACTTCGAGTCAATAAACCATCAATCGTCAACTGGTCAACACAGTATCCAAAGAGACCAGGACTGGGTTGTCAAGTCAGTTGATGCAGAAAGGAATAATCGAATATTGATTGGTTACAATAATATTCCGAACCGCGTCTAGGGTAATTTACGCTCCCCAAGTCCCTCATCAATTAGCTCTGCTTTCTACTAATGAACTGTGGATCACCTAATTGTAATTAGCCTAGTGCAATTCATTGCACGGTTGAGTTCGAAGGTATAATATACATATATATATATATATATATATACATATATATACATATATATACATATATATATAGGAAAAACTGTTTGCGACCACAGATGGTAACGGGCTAAAGTTTTAAGCAGAATTTTTCGCGTACAATTTACTCTCATCTCACGCTTTGATTCAACCTCTGTGATCTCCCTACAAAGCTGTGCACTTCATCCGGAATTCCTGTACGTCTACTCGTCACGGATTCACATCTATTCCTGTAATCGCTAGTTCATCTCAACTCTGAATAATCCCCTTCGACTGTGTCTAGCACCACGAAAAGTCAAATACCTTGAAGGGAGCATTCGCAGATCTCGTGAATTCTATTTAACCCTTTAACACGTTCACGGTGGATCTAAATTCATCCATGCGTCACTTCTCGGAGAGTGAGTGACTGACTTTGCACCAAAAGGCACGATGCCAATCTTCGACATAAACGCATTCAATGACACACGTTTTCACCATTAGAATTGCACCTTGAAGTTTAGAGAGTTCAAATCTGCAGATGCTTTTCATTAAGTTTACATCTGTTGATTCTATAATCCTTTCCTTTGTAGGGAAACTTCTGTTAATTGAATAATAAAAAAATTGGATGGAATTCGCAGATTTTGAAACTGTTTTGATGAGACATATATGCGAAATTGAACTATTCTACACTGGAAGAAGATAATTTATTATATATCCGTTTCGTCTTTCTTGGTTGTTTTCGCAACTGTTTTAAGTGCTTTAATTCATTTAGAGCATTTAACATTAACAAGTCTTATTTCGAGGAAAATAATTTATTAACGCCTGTTTCTTATTGTAGACAATAGGTACGTTGAAATAGCTCGTTTGTAACTCCCGATAATTAATAGAGGCTCTGTAATTGTTGAAAACACGGTACTTGCAGTTGAAAAATGTAGGTATGAGTACCAACATGGTGATTCTGAGCTCATTGTACGCGTCTCCCATTACTCAATGAATCGCGCACGACTCGACTCGTTGGAATGAGACAGCACGAAGTAGCGACTAATTACTCTAGACAGCGGGTTCCGAGTACGATTCTAACAGATTTACCTGCTCTTACGTGCTTGTTCAGTCTTCCATATAGATTTTAATGTAGAGCTTGGCGTATGATTGAGGATAAACGGCGTTTTGCAATTCACACGATATGCGGGAGGTTCGTCTTGCGAGCATCCATCAACTCAAGGGTTTAGCAACTTCGAGTGCAGCGAATATGCTTTTAGTGAAACTTTGTATTATAGGTTCGAAGTTAAGAAAGTAGATTCTTATCAAGAATTGAGGAGCAGTGTTTCAGAGGTCATTCTCCAGATATTGATTCACTAACAAAACTTTTTTGAAATCTGACTGCAGTATAATTGTGTATATCAATGTACATTGTACATGTTTTGCAAAGTTAGACGACTCTTCATTACACTTTTATTATACGAAGGAGACATGGTGCTGTAGTGGTTTGACATTTCAATTAGAAGCTAGTATCAGAATTTATGCCAGATCAATGATGCTGATGTTAGTGTTAGGCTATAATTGTAATAGGCCGATAACATGAAGCGGTTACGTTAAGACAATAATCATTACATCCAGTGATAAACTTGGATCATAATTTGAAATTGCTATGAGTAAAGCATCAGATTTAAGCTATAGTTATGTTCCGACATCCTTGATGTCTGGGGAGCTTCCGCCAGTTTGGCAGATCTGGTGGAAGTGATGGTTTCAACAGAGTAAAACAGGCTGAAACAGCATCGAGCACAAGATAATACTGTGAACAGAGACACGTCATAGCCTAACTCCTCCCATCTTGATCACATTGATTCGGTTTGTCGTATCCACCCTTTCCAGCTGCTCGGATCACCGAGATTGGGTGTCCCTACTTTGCGATTTACACGCTTCGTAGTAGAAGCAGAAAACACACCCTGGTGCTAGCAATTAAACGCGTCCGAAAAAAGCGTGTCCTAGAGTTACAAAAAGGTACCAAAATTGGTTCAAAATATAGGAAACAAGTTTTTGTTATAGAAACGGCAGTATTTAGAGCTCTGTTGAATGAAGAGAGTGTCACATATTACACTCATACAACAGGATCAAATATCTTTCAATTGTTTCTATTACTTTGGCTTTTTATTCATCCAAATGTCAGGGAAATTGAAAATTTTAATCTTGTGGCCACCGTGAATGAGTTCGCAAGCACTTTTAAAATATCTTTAAAAAATCCACAGGATACAATTTGTAACGCCGTGTAAAATTTCCTCCAATAATGTTAATAATTAAAATAGATTAGTATAGATTATACTGAGGTCACTAGCAAGTATTTTCGGTATTAAACACCTTGCCATCGTGAAAGCACTAAATGCTATTGGTCTGTAATGTGGCACGTTATTGGCACATAAACTTACACTGCTCGTAAATGTAAAGGTGTGTGCATGCACGTGCATAATCAGGGAGATCCTATATCGAAATGTTATAGATGTAGCATAAATATGAGATGAAGCTCACACATTAATAACATTCGATCCCTTGAGGGTTATTTGTATAACTGTGTCGTTAATGAAATCGCATTATCACTACTTTTATCAAACAAATATCTCTTCCACGACGAATTATTTACTCAACTCGCTTATTGTTTTTACCTACATTGGTCCTCTTCATTATTTATGTATGCTCATATCCGATTTATGATAATCTTGTCACTCCGAATGGAAAATACTCTGTTTATTTTATATGATAGTATATTTCCATGTAACTGAAAGAAATTACCAAATGGTCATTATATTTTATTCATAAATAGTTACTTAATTCTTTTGCATAAACATAAGCCAGTTAAGGCGGCAGAATCTCTTAATCCATTTAAATTATTTATGTAACAATTTAAAATTTGAATTTAACTCTCTTATATGTCAATTGCGTAATGAATTCTCCATTTAAACTCTCTCGAGAAGGAATAAGCAAGTTACGACAGTAGTCTATTAAATATAAAAGTTTTTCGAGGAAAGTGGATTTAAAAGCTGACATTTCATTTTAAATCTGACATGCTAAACAGCAGAATCAGATTTGAATTCTTTCACCAATCGATTTGCCAATTTGAGCGTAAGATGCGGACAAAGTCTGGCACGCACGGCTAATTAAAATCATAAGGCTTGCCAATCATAAACTGAATGGCTCATCTCGCGTTGCATCGTGGAGTGAAGGGAAGATTTACTCCTCTCGCCTCCTACGAAGCTATAGTCACAACTATCATCCAACTAATCCTAGTGCACTTGCAAATACATCACGGACACAAAAGTGGTGGTTAAACTGTAACAAAGAATCGGTGGAGTATATAAGCGTCATCGAGAATCATCTTCTCAGTTCGCTTTGGACTCTTCAGTTAAACAGCAATATGGATCACCTTCAGGTGGGTAAATTGTGAAGCCACAAAGTAACCCTCGTTAAAGCCCACTGGTGGTTAAACATAGAAGTGACAAGTTTGGTTGATTCAATGGTTAGGGAAGTTTATTTGGCTAGTGGTTGCTATCCACTTAACGGTTGTTCAGTGCTATCGTGAAATGTGACTATAAAACGTGTCTTTCGAATGCGAGAAACCTCAGAAAAAATATGTATGAAAGAAAAAAGTCCCGGTTGTTTTCCAACTAGCTATTTATTTATGTATATCTGTCTCAAAAAAAGATCATTACCCTTGTCTATAAAAGCTTTCAAGACGTTTCAAGGAGAAAAAATTGTTTCAATACAATTATATAGACGTTGCAACTCGCTGATATTTCTTTGTGCAAAGTTACACGCATAATTATCTGTTTATATGTTTCAACTGATAACAATGGTCAATAAGACATGATCTGTGCATCAATGAAGTGGGATGTTTTAATTCTGCTAATACGTACTTTCGTGCAGTTAGCAAATGAAGAAAACGTGAAATTGCACACTTTCAGCATAAATGCATTTATAATTAAACGACATTAAATTTTAAACAATAAAAATTCGACAAACGTCCCATTCAACAATGGCCCGATTAAAAGTGAATCATTGAAAATTGTATACTCTTAAAATCAAAATGTTTGAAAGTGATCACTTTCTAATTAAATTCCTTCAGACATCAAAATTTTTAAGTTCTAGCTTTTAAAGCGGTATTGTAAACGATTTGTGAATCAGACATGCGAAACTAAATTGTTAGGCGCTTGCTAAATTTCATAACTTTATATAATATCAGTCATTCAAAAACTTACCAGCATGCCCAGTATATAAAACAAATTTTCCTACCTTGCCAATCCAGTATTCAACCTGAAAAATAAGAAAGTATCTCAGAAAAGTTTAAAATGTGAGAAACAATTTAGAGGGGACGTTGATGAATTGCATTTTCAGGAAACTAACGAGCATTTCTCATGTGGAACGAAAAATATTATTTGAATTATAACTTTTTAAACTAGATGAGTATATAGCTTGTCAAAGTAAAGGATTGATAAATTTATTTTTATATTCATTTTATATGATAAAAATAATAAATTTAGGAAAGCATATAAAATACCTGAGTTGTTTTTATACGAAGATTTTAATTTTACTACAAGAGGATTAGTAGTTTGAAAACGATAGAGCATTGTATATCATGAAGTAGATACGGGCGGCTTTGGTCAGCCAATCGGTTGGAAGTGATGTATTCGGCACACAAATTGATTAAAAGGGGTTTGAACTCGGGTTGGCAAAAGCTTCAGAACGCCGTCCAATTACGATTTATGCACTCACCGAAAGTGTCAAAAATATTATCTTGACCCTAAATATTCTCGAGTATTAAAATTCTCGAATCTACCAAGAAGCTGACACTTAATTGCATGATGTATGTGTAGATTAGACCACTTATCAATTTTGACTTCTTCTGCTTTTATATTATAAAATATAGATTTTCCAATATTGTCTGTTTAATTTATTATTTCGAAACTGGCGGTCAATTACATAACTCTCCATTTGTCTTCTTTTATCATTTTTACAGTCTCATCTCATTAATAGATGTTGTGCAAAATTTTTGAAGCATTTTTAATAGCACTATTATAATCTTGGTTGAAATCATTCCTGAAGTAGCTATTCCAATTTAGTTTAATCGCTGCTGCCACAGACTTTCCATTTTTAATTTCCCTGACTTTTCCCTGACCTTTTTTCAAAAATCCCTGACATTTTGACATACCTACAGCAAACTCTAAAGTAAACCCAAAGAAGAATACAGCAGGGGGTTTAAATCAGACGCAGTTTTTTTTCTTCCAATTTATTGAAAGTTGATGATAAAACTTTGATAAAACATAAAATACATAAATAAAACGTAATATGTATGAATTAATACGGTCCTATCCTTGATCGACGATTGGTCAGCGATTTTTTAAAAAATCCCCTGACCCATTTCAAAATTCACTGACTTTTCACTGATTTCCCTGACCCTATTCTTTTTCCCTGACTTTTCAAGGATTTCAAGGATTTCAAGGTTTGTGGCAACCCTGAATTATTAATGCAACGTATAATAATGCTAGTTTGAATTTTCCGTAAAACTTTTCGAAAAATCTTTTTCATTTTATTGTCAGTTTACGAGCCTAGTCCTGGCGCTCTCATTTATCATCAGTAGCGTGTCCGGTGGACTTCTTCCGGACGGAGGAGCTGCAGGTTATCAGTACAACCGGCCGAGTGGAGGAGGATTCGGTGGAGACAGGTTTGGAGGTGGATTTGGGGGAAGTGGATTCGGTGGAAGGCCTTCAACGTCTTACGGAACACCAGGATTTGGTAGCAGCGGAGGCGGGTTTGGCGGCCCAATCGGAGGTAGTTTTGGTGGAAGACCTACTGGCACTTACGGAACACCAGGTTATAATTCAGGTGCTGGAGGATACCAAGGAAGTGGTGGTTACCAGGGAGTTGGTGGTGGATATCAACAAGGTGGATATCAAGGATACAACAGCGGTGACAATGGCAGAGTATGTAATAATCAACCATTTTAATAATGTCAAGGACGATATTTCTCTTGGGTTTCACGTTGATTGAAATTTTTAAGAAACTTGTAGAAGTTGTAATTTTAGCACTTGTAATTTTTTTTACTTTCATAGATTTAATAAGGAGGCGTATTGAAAACTTAATTATAAAAGAACGAGGATAATTTAAAATGAACAAAGAAGTAGATTCGACTTCAGTTCTGTCTTGCCGATTCTTATAAGGGAAGCGATCGATACTAATTGACAGAAATAGGTAAAAGGAGAAAACGTTCGAGAACCTGAGAGAAGAGAAAAAGTTGAGCCATGTCGAAACAGTTCACTTCTCTCTCTCTTCAATTTAGTTTAATAAGAAAAGATTCGCGATAAACATTTCATTAAATTACTGCAACCCCTTATAATTATTCTTCTCTCTTTCGGAACAGGAGTATTCCGATAATTATACCGTCTTATGTTTTTTCTCATTGAACTCGCTAATATCACAGGAAAAATTCTTTATGAAACCTAAAATGCAAAGAAAATTTTTAATGAACATGTAAGATCGTAATTGTAGTGATTTTGTAGCAGAATATTAATGATATTACAATATTTTTACTTGAATATATATCCTTTTCATAAAGCTCACTCTTATATCCTAATGATTCTCTGACTTTTAACTCCTCCATTTTTCTCGATGTTTTAATTACTTCTATCCCTTTGAATGAACTAAGGAAAGAAGGAACGTCAAACAGAATTGAATACGCTTTCACACCTTTGCAGTCTTCTTTGAGATTCTGAAAGATATTCACCCTCTGATTACGGTCACAGGGCCGACTAATTGCACATTCAGTACAGATTAACAACTCTCGTGTCTGTTCCAGGCAGTACCGCCTTCATTTTATGATCCCCACTTCCTTATAACCCCTTGAAATAAATGATTTATCCATATTTTACGTTTGACAAATTTTCATCTACCCCAGACTCAAATTGGGCTATCAGGGCATTGAGAAAAAAACCTTTAAAACCTTCATCTTTTTCGGTTTTATATTTAAATCCGGCACTGGCCGACATTACCACGCATAAACTTATAAAGCCCACTATTTTTGCAGTGCTTCCTTTTTCAAAGAATTAACCCCAAAGGAAATCTTCAAATAAAAATCTTCTAGCTTTTTACCCTCATGACTATGAGTAAAGTCAAAGCGGCGAATTCCTCACAGGTCTCGAATTGGCTGTAACTACACGACTGAAACACGAGAATGCGCTTTGCGGTGGTTAAAGTCTAACCTCAAAGCGCATTCTCTTTGTGTAAAAAATACTTTGAATTTAAAGTTCTAGATTCCAGATTCACACAAAAGTGCAAGCAGGCTTTCCATTGCATAATACTGAATGTACATAATAATATTTTTTACTGGGGCACTACCACGTACAAATGAGTCTATAAATAAAAGGGACCTTGCCTGTCCCAATTTTTACAATTTTGTAGATTTATATTTTCCTCGCATAATAATAAATTATCTTATTCTACAAGCTGAAAAAAAGGTTTTTCAATACGATTCCCAATTCGGAATTCATCCAGTGTGAAATTAGATATCGAACAATTCCAAATAAAATAGTTTGTCAACGATAATAGGATTTTAAATAATTTTTTATGGGATAATTTATACATCCTTTTGCCATAGACATTTCCAACAACTATCGTTAAAATGCGAGTAGGAATTAAATAGTAGAGAGAGAAATGAAAATCAGGAAGGACACGTTTATACATGCCGCACAGCATCCGCACATGGTGCATTTCCACTTGCACGGTATAACATCCGTGCCAATTAATTAGTTTAACCATATTACACTAGAAATTGGGCTTCTCACACCGGCATTCGTAAATTAATAATAACTGTGAACCCGTCATACGGAAAAGACGGCGCAATACCGTGCACCGGATGCACCCATCACAAGTTAACATCGTCGTAACGTAGAAACGCCATTCCGTGCTGCACATTTAGCACGCGAAATTAAATTTTTCATAACGCCTATGTTTCAGCAGGCAAATGATTTTTATTCCTGAAAAGAAAATCTTTACACAGCTGAATATTAAATGTTATCTGTTATCCGTTAGCACTCCTATGTTTTCGATCCCTAACTTTTGATGTTACTACACTGGTTACAAATGTTTGTACTTTTACAATACAAAAAATTCTAATTTTACTTGTAATTAAATGTACAAAATATGTATTGTAAAATTACAATAGAAAATTTTAACCGTGTATTTTTCTTTCACTTATTAAGAACTGTTTCTCTACCTCCATGGGAATTGAAACTTCTCGAAAATATTATATTTAAATCCATTACACAAGTTTTGATGGTAATTTGCAATTTATCAAATGTAATATCAATTTATAAAAGCATACACTTTTATATAATACATTTAACATTTATAGGTACCTCACGGAAACATACCCAGTAGTAAAAGTCTCTATGTAGTCAGCCACCGAGCTCAATACTAATGTTGAACTGAAAAGTGTTCTTTGATTATTTTCATTCGGCGAAGGTAAACGTTTAATTTTAAAAGGATTTCTTATTCAAAAAAATATACGGAGGGGTCTTGAATGAAGGATGATCTATCTTTTCCAGCGCTTTATATCTATAATACATGTAAGCAAAATTTATTTCAAGCCAGCTGCGCTTTGTTTTTTGGGAACTTTTATTTTTTTTTTTTTCATTACAACGCATAATTATACACTCCCTTTTGAAAATGTATTGCGCAATGATCAAGCTTTGATGTCTTTGAACATATGATCGCGTTCAATGATCCTTAAGAGTGCTGAGCCGTTCTCTGACGTCATACATTTTAGATCAAGTGGTCCTATGAATATGCGATGCAATGTAAATATCTCAGTATTTAACGTATGGGTAAAATTTTATCAAAAGACTGAACCCGATATGCTGATGTTATTCTAGAACAGAATATCAGTCAGAGCAAGGCTAACAAAATTTCCATTTAAAGGTTTACGTAAACATGTTCCGTTTAGGATTTTGCATTCTTTTTCCATGAGTTTTTTCATGTGCATAGGAAATGTATGCAATGTTCCCCTTCTCCCAATTAATTATTAATGCGATAAGTGAGCAAAATCTCTTTTGAAATTTTTTTTATTATATATTTGAGCACACGCGATAACAAAAAGTAGGAACGGAAAAACAGGAGCCTTGCTGTGATCAGAAAAACGATCGTATTTTTTGTATTGTCCGACAATAAGCTTGTCGAATCATGTAAATGAAATGAAATGATTATTTCGGTAACTCCTGACCTAGTCACGTTTGTTTCCATTTTACAGCCTCGGCCCTACAGTTTCCAATATGAAGTACGTGATCCACCAAGTGGAAATGACTATGGACAACAGGAGAGCAGCGACGGAAACGTTGTTCGGGGCGAATACAGAGTCTTACTACCGGATTCGAGGACTCAAATCGTAAAGTACACAGCAGACGATGTAAACGGATATAACGCAGATGTCCAATATGAGGGTCAAGCTCAATTCCCCAGGGGGGGTGCTGGAGGATTCCCAATTGGTGGTGCTGGGGGTGGATATCAAGGAGGATTTGGTGGTGGATACCAGGGTGGTCAGTATTGAGTCAATTAGTCGATTTATCTGAAAACGAAGCATTCTCTGATGCAGAAAATCTCAAATTGCTTCTGTACAACTTGAAAGGATTAGCCAGATACACATAGGGTACTTTATGTTTACTGCATGAATCGTTCAAAATGTACAAACCCAAATGCAAAATATCTTTTTAAAATTAACTTCTTGCACAATTGATTACTTTTTCTGAGAAGAATATAATGTCACACCTCGACTGTGATCTTGGGAGATCTGACGTTGTTGCACATATCATACATATAAATGAGATTTCGTGCTGTCGACAGGTAGGGGTGGATTTGGAGGACCTGCAGGTGGATTTGGAGGCGGAATCTTTGGAGGTGGTGCCAGCAATCAATACTTACCTCCGGACGGTGCATATGGAAAATAACTGTAGCACACGATGCTTTTATAACATTCTAATCAATACGTCTCAGCTTTGGACTATTACCGAAGTCCAGTTTACACTTTACGAATTCATAAATGTCGCTGCCCAATACGTATTACATCTTTTTTTATTTAACTTGCAATTTAGGCTAAGTGATAACATACGCTTGCTCGTTTCACTTAAAGTGAACGACGATGTCTTTTTATCTATTACTGAATGTTTATTTATGTCACAATTATATAGTAGATACGAAATAAATGCATTAGTTCAGATGAGAAAACGTCTTTGTTTTTGTGTTTTTAGATAACTTTACTGAAAATAGTCAAGTAAGTATGAACTCAGAACATGATTCGCTGCCATCATTCACTATGACCATAAAGTGTTAAGAAGGTAATTATGAATTTACACCTTGCTATTCGGTCCGCCTAAGACAGCATAAACTGCTCGCTAATCGACTCCGCAAGAAGTTACATAACAATGAAAACCTGCGATCCAATGAGAATATTCTCAGACTCGGGTTACTAATACACACAATGGTTAATGTACATTTACTTGTTTTATTTTCGTAACAAATATTAGGAAATTAAGCAGAAATTTAAAAAAGTAAGATAGACTTTTAAAATCACCTTACTTTTTATCTGAAAAGTGTTTAAATTGTCTTACTTTAATGGGGCTTTAAGCTGCAGAAGAGTCGTTTTTACCGCAGTTTTAGTAAATTGGACTAATCCACTAGGACAGCGAAATATATAACACAATGTATAGGACCGGTACTCCAAATGATCCTAATTTGTCGAAAACGCGCGATAAGCCAAGCATTTCTTGCGCTCTCTACTCTTCCTTTGCAAGTAGGGATGCAGCATGTGGTATGGATATATCTATAATACTTATACGACCACATCGTATGCTCTCTAACCCATTCACTTGTTCACGTTCCTCTCTTTCCTCTTTCCTTTACCCTTCCTCTGTAGTAAATCTCTCTCTTTTTTTTATCTTTCCCTTTCTATATCTCCTTCATCCTCTCCCTTATCTTCCACTCTTCCTTTGCCAACTCACCATTATATCCATTTAGCTTTTACCAAACGATGTTGGCTGCTCTCTCTTTTTTGCTTGACCTTACACGTGATTTCATTATACTTCATCTGACAAGTACAAGCCCGGCTACAATATCAGAGGGTAGAAAGTTTCGATGCTAAAGAAGAGCCGACAGTTTCTGTCCATTTTGCAATTAAACAGAAGTTCCGATCCAATTAACGTCACTTTGATTCACTCTGCTCAGCTTAAAAGGCTTTTCCTTTATACTTACAGAGTTTGCGATATCAGCAGATTAATCAATATTCAATTATTATACCTGAAAACGTCAGCAGACTGGACTGTTATTCCAAATGGCTGATTGTAATTGGATCTCGTTTCTATAATTTTATTATTTCAATAATTTGTATACAAGACTGCTTTTCGTTATATAGTTTCTGTATTAAAATAGAAACTTTTAAGTTCATAATATAGCTTCAAGTAAGTTTCCCTAAACAAGACGAGAAAGTTTGTCTTCGCTTATATTGCATTGGGTCCTATTATTTGCAAATTTCTGATTCTCTTACAGAAATTTTGTATTTTTTAATTTTAATTCGTTGTTTACCTTAGAGGTTTTGATTTACATTAAAAAAGTACAAATCAGCTATCCAATTTAAAAGGATATTTTTGTTCTTCATTCTGAATTTTGAAACGAGTTCGTATTGGATTATATATAAATAAGTCGTAAAGAAAATCACAATTTTGAGTATCTCATCTTATAAAATGAAAGTTAAGGAAAATCCAATAAGGCGCTCGTTCCGTATCCAAACTACTAAAATCGAAGAGCAGGAGTAAGTGCAAACCCGTAAAAGCTCCGCCATACTATATTCCGTCGTGAGGTTTTATGTGCACATGTACGTATATACATATATGTACATTGAACATCATTCAGCTACCTGAAAGTGTTTAATGACACGGGTGTGGCTTCCTAGGCCACAAAACTTCGAATCAGTAAACAACGTTACGTATTATGCCGTTCAAACACATGTACTGTTGTACCAGCAGAGCAAGAAACTCGTAACTACTTAGAGAGATGTAAAAGTAAAAAGTTTCGTATGAAAAGTTTAAGCCAAAATGAAATTTCCTCATGTACCGTAAAGCATCACTGTTATACCTACATATGTACCTCTTGGTAAAAACTTTCCACAATAATACTCTGAATTGGTGGCAGAAGGAAAAATGTGTTACGCACGCAGCGAAATAGTTGCCTTCATTTCATGCAGGAAATGTAAAAATTGTGTAGTTAATAGAATTTTGCTCCTGAGTTTTGTATTTCTGTTTGACAAAAGTATCTAGAAGTATAATAATGACTAGTATGCCTAAGTAAATAGAATTCCATGAAAGCAAGAATTTTGGATAGTTAAATTTCATGCATACTGGCAAGCGTAACCGCAGAGGTTCGTGGTTTTCTATTTCAAAAGATGAATGCGAAGCCAAAGCAAACTAATTTTCACGCTTTTCGTCGAGTTATCGACTGACGGACAAACTGGATATGGACAGACTGCTTCAGTCTGCGAGTAATTATTGAAAACTAACCGAACTCTAATTGCATCAGAACACGCGAGGCAATCCATTTTATGCAGGCTCAAACCTCTAGTCAGAATTCCTACTAAAGATGTGTTTGACGTGTGTAAAAAAACGTTGCTCAACCATTGTTCAATCAATCAATTTTTTATAACTTCCTCAAAAAACATACAATCTTTAATTCTAATTAATCGTCTTTTCATAAAATGAGGATTTAAAACGTCTGTGACAATTTGAACTCTTATAATTAATAAAATATATTTATATATATATATATATTTAAAAAATTTAAATTATTATTGCGTCTTTAAATAGATTGAGCCATCGCTAAATATATTGCACAGATTTCCAAGGTAGATAAAAAATAGCAAGATAAGATGCCCCTGTTTATGACGACCAGTTTAACGCAGAAGTAAAAGTGGCTACAGTTCACAAGGAAGTATTGAGTATTCCCATACATATGCATATCACGTAACTACGTTACATTTTACGTTGAACGTACAATGACCTTTCAGTAACAACCGGTAATTATTACAGAGGGTGCGAAAAGCACACACTTCCCTCAACACTTTTTAACTTAAAACGAAACTTGTTACAAATCATTTCATTATAAAATGTACTGAACACTTGTGTGGAATATTATGAATAAAGATGTCAATTAAGAACCAGTTATATGACTAGTAACTATGTAACTATTTATTTAAAATATTTTATTTCCGAATAAGAAATCGGACAGTGACAAAATTTAATACGACAATTTGAAATTGGATTTTTATACCAATCAAAAATATAAATTTACTTTTTTGATAATTATTGTAAGAAACTCGCATCTTTTATGAACGAAATATAAAAGAATAGAAATTGACAGAAGAGTAAGGGACAGAAAAGGATTCTTCTGATTCTCATCTCTATTGCTCGATGAAATCGAATACTTGGCATATTGATGGAGTACATTTTGATAAGGAAATAAAAGGGTAAGTATATGTAGACTAGATTATGTATATATATTATATATATATATATATATATATGTCGTATATGCAAAACGAGTTCTTATATCCCATCACTATAATTATTGGCATCTCTCGATTTATCAAGTTGGGCGGAAACATTCTACTCTCGTTTTCAGACATCTATTTATGTAAATACTTATATATTGTGTAAGAAGATTGGATTATAAATATTCACAGGAGAATATAAAAATTAAATCATTGTGTGATACGTGACGTAATCACGGTATTTCGACCGTCATTATACAATTACAGGACGTGGTATTTCGCTGAACCGCATTATATTAGCATACTGCGCAACTATCTAGACAACTAAGAGTACCATATACTATCCTGAATGAAGTCACTCAGGCGTTACCTTATTACCGTTCTTGTTAAAGGTTGTGAAAGGTCTGCAGGGATTTTTGGAGGACAGAGATGATTGCTGATGCATTACTCACATCTTGGATACATCGATTAAATATTCTATTATATAGGTACATCTCTCTCAAGTACAAACAGCTGAACACTAGCGCAATTGTCTGAATCATTTGAATGAAAGGACTTCTCTCATTGAAAGAAGAATTAAAAAAAAGAAAACCTAAATAATAAGAAACTGTATTTTAATTATTTTAACAATGAGGATAGGATAGGATAGGGTTTTATGCTTTTTATTTTGATTTAAAATTAATTCTAGGGATTGAAACGCACTTGTGTGATAAAGGGTTTAAAATATTTACCAACGTGGGTGCGAAATTTCAATCATGTGAATTTAATCGAAAATATATTCCAGAAAATCTCAACCGTTACTTTGAAAAAGGCAGAATAGTAATTCACGTGACAAGGGGAGAAAGGCGACAATTTCACGAGTGTGAAGTTAGCTGCTGTGAAGGCATCGAAAGTCGAATTTTCAATTTAAATGTTATGAAATATCCATTTTCGGTGAAAAAGGTTGTATATGACATAAAAATACTCAAAAACTTCATATTTCGGATAGAAATTTGTTGAAAGATTAAATTTTTGTCGATGAGGGTTGATATTTCTCGTTTCTTTCTCATTTACCTCAACATCATGCCAATTTCCGATTTAAATTACCTTGGTGTTCGTGTTTTTACGTCAGATCTATATTAGACCATTTCAGTTTTAGGACGGATGTACCTTTCACAACATTGACAAGTTTTAAGGGTTCCCATCGAGTTGGCGAGATGAGTAGCGAATTGTATACTCAAAAGCGCTGTAAAAGGGAATGGGACATCGTAAATGTTACACGGTAAACCATGTTGTGGTGAAGCTGTGCTGAATTTACAGATGTTAGAATTTGCTACATACTTGTTCCTTCTGAGTTTTTACTGGGGCTGTTAATTCAAGACTGTTTTTCGATTATATCACCTTATTCCGAGGGTTTATAACTTATTTTAGAAATAAGGAAAGCGATCTAAATGAAAGTAGGCGAAAGTATAATAGCATATACAGACGAAGATCCAATTTCAACAATTTTCATTTGTATGAAATTACATGGAATTATATGAAATATATTTGTTAGTTTGTACCTTGACGTTTGTACATATATCTTGCTGTTTGTATTTACACCGAGTTTCTCAACTCTCAGAGTTAAGATGTTTCATGAACTTGATGCAGGAATATGTATAACTCTGTTTTACTCTTGATGAACCCTTGACCCTCTTTGACCATTTCTAGCTAACATATCAAAGTAAATTACTTCTCTGGTGCACCATGAACAGACTTGAGATTCATCAGCGTGTACATATAGTTCCGCTTAAAATTATACAATCAGTTATACATATATAACTTTCCCTACAGTATAGAAATAGTTAGGAATGATGAAAAATTTAGAGAAATTAATGCATTTCTTTACCTATCAGAGGTGACAAATTCTAAACATTTAATGGAGGAAATAGGTTTTTACAAATATATTCTTACTTTTTATGTTTCTCAGTATGCCAAACTGTTTGATTTTCACAATTGTTCCAAATCTAACATATGTCTTGACATAACATGCTTTTATCACTTATAAGTAGTCGGAATACGTCATTCCAAGTAGAATAAGAATTTATTGGCGAGACCTACGTACAGTAATTTAACTTGAAAACCTGCTACAGTTTTTATATCGGCAGCTAGCATAAATTTCATTAGATTTTCAGAAATTTTTAAGTATTTAACGAGATTTCATGGGATTTTGCATAAAGTTAAGGAATTATGATTATATGGTAAATATTTTAGATTTTTCTGAATATTTTAAAAAAAGGAGTACAAAAACGGGAAATAATTTGCGCGCAGATCATAGTTGCTAGTTATTATTAAATCTATCAATGTGAAACATATCCCCAAAGACTGTTTAAATTTCTGGAATCGCTATTCATAAAATGAGAAATATAGGAAGGGAAACTAATAATTTACAACCTTGAGAAATATCTCTAAAGAACCTGTCCGGATAACTTTTGGTAAAGAGGGATAGGTAAGAGATGATAAAAGCTGACGTCAATCAAGCTTCTGTAATAAATCATTTAGTCTTTGAATGTTTAAAAGGAGACGGGTGAAGCAGTTTGAATAGATTGGATGATAATTAGTCTGAGGCTTTATCGACAAGATATTTTGGATCCATTAAGCTACGACGTTGACGCAGAGTGAATAGTGAACTTTATGCAAAAGCTAGAATTCATCGATCATGCTGGGGGTGCAAGGGTGGAGACAAAGCCGTAGGTAGAACAATGTTGCGGTAATCGTGGTCTGCCAGTACGTTTCGTCTCCAGCCCGGTTCATTACGACTCTATGCAAATGCATTAATGGGCCTCCATTTCTGCACATCGTCTGGCCTAAGTGCCAGCCGCTGGCGACCCGTTAGTTCACTGCAACGAATCGATTTAATGCTCCTACTCTATCGCCCATCCGGCTCAACTCAGTAATAAGCTCGAATCTGACACCATTCCCGTTGACTCGCCACCGCCGAAGTACAACTTTGTAATTGAAGTAAACTCGAACAAGTTCCAAAGGAAGTAGATAGAGCAGAGAAACACGCATGAGTTTGTGACTTTCGGACCACCCTGCTTATACAATTAGCTGCAACTCCTCGAGTATTATGTTATTGAATTCGATCGTCTGCGAGCACTTAGTGCTGAGAGTGCTAATTCACTGTCAACTTTGCAGCGGAACTTTGAAAATTACTAAATGAAATTCCTACTTAACAGATGAACAAATTACAACTGCATTTCATCGTTATCACGTGGATTGTTAAAAGCATTCGAAAATTAATTAAATTCTCTTTGTCTTCTGTACCTACCAACAGTAATACTGTTTCAAATAATGTCTGTAGCGATTTTCGTATTAAAATTTTAGGGAAGCAGTATGTATAAATGTGAAATAAATTTACTATGTATCCTAGAATCTGCTAAATTTTTCAAAACTGAAATGTGTCTAGCCAGAAAATATTTTTCTACTGAATCTGGCTCGACAGATTTTCCCCACATCATCTTAGCATAAGTAGAACAAGCATGTTTTGGCAAGACATTCGCACTATTAAAATATGGGTATAAAAATAGAACACCATGTTATTTCTAAAGTAAATCAATAGCTTTCTTTTCATTAACTAGTTAAATTTACTTCTTTCTCTTGTGCTATGTTTACGAGTGTATGGTAAACTAATAGTCAATTACACTTTATTATGCAAATATTCGTTAAGAGAGTAATAATTAGTGTAAGGAACTTTTGTAAATTATTTTATCAACTTCTGTGCCAGAAGCGAATTAAAGCAAATATTGAAGTAGTGATTAATCGTATAACATTGGAGACATGTAGCTGCTTTCGCAAGCCATGTAAACTGTAGGCAAACCATCCTCAAAGGAGATGGATCGAATCTCTTCGTCTATTGACAAGTGCTGATGGGATTACGGTATTTGATATTTGCGCTATGCTAAAGCAACTTGACTTATCATTGACGAGAATCATCCTGAAGGACATTTTCATTTTTATCTCTAGAAATTCAATGACATAAGAAGTTCAAAGCTCCTAACATGCAATAAAATTTCATTATTATTGTCAAAAAACTTCTGCAATGCGATTGAGTTCAACAGCTCAATCGCTGAAAATAATTGTAAATAACCCAACTAAATTTGATTATCATGTTCTTTCATGTTATTTCTTAAAAAAGGAAAAAAGTATTGGATTTAATATTTCTATAATCATTGATAGTGATTTAGTATTGATGAGACGAAAAAGTCATATTGTATAACTATAGAGTTGGATATCACACATAATAAATCGTGATCGACCTTAGATTATTAATGTTAGAACGTCTGTCTCATTAATTAGATGGCTAATACAACGCGTAGAGTTTCTGTGTAATTGCACGTCTCTTTTATTATATCCGTATATTTATACTGTTTCAAAGTTCACGTGAGTTCAACCTCTTCATTAGGTTAGCTCTCAATGCCTCCGACCCCCCAAGGTACAGAAATCCCGGGCTTACCGGGTAGCAACGGAAAGCAATGGCCCCCGTAACTTGGCTCCTTGATCCTTTTCAATTAAAGTTAACATTAAAGAAACGAATTTATTAGATTTACTATTAAAACAACCAAATCTTACTTTTAAAATTATTTTATAAATATCAAAATACATGTGCGCGTGATTTTAAGGAATTTCAAGGGAATTTAAGCGATTCGAAACCATTTAAAGGAAAATCTCTTGAATTCTTGACAATCCTTCGAAATCTTCTAAAATCCATTAAATAATAAATTCACATATTACATAATATATCTACTTAATAAAACCAAACTGACGTAGGTACTAAATGTTAAACTGGCAAAAGAAAAATAAACTGTCGCGCTGACAAGAAAAATCACGAAACAAAGAAAAACATAAAAGCTTCAAGTGGAAAGAATAAATCGAATAAATAAATGAATTTATCGTACTTTATATATATTAATACTTATTTACATTTAGATTCTTTAAAATTTTATATACATATGTTAGGCTATAACATGATTTTTCTATTTCGTCTTGACAGGCTTCTCTGACACGCCAGCCCAAGTGGAACAAGTGAGTCTTGGTAAGACACATAATTTATTATTGGATACTCGCGCAGGTATTGATTTTACTTCAAAAGCTTGAAATATTTTTAAGTAGAATACATTCTCTTGAAAATCAAAAGAACCAAAGCCTCTAAAAACATTCAATTTTTACTTAATTTTTAATAGATATTCATTTGACCTAAAGGTTCTAAAGGATGAAAAAAATGAGCTAAAAATTATCTCTTTTTTTTTCAGAATCTAAACTCAATTAAATTAGATTTTAAATTAAATTTGAAATTAAATTTTGTCACAAAATTGATCCAATAACTATTTCCTTTAAAATCGTTAATCACACTGCTCACACTGGTTTCATATTAAATATCCAAATCTACGCGTAGTGCTACTTTACCGCGTTGCATAGCACATGGAATGAGAAGTAATTTCACAGGAAACCAGCTCATTTGTCCAAGATTATTGTTCAACGTCAGACTAATATATTCGAGACATTCTCGACTTAACCAGACTCTAGAGTGTTGAGTGCAATTTCAAATTTCGGTAATATAATAGCTATTCGCTTACTTTGTGTATAAAGTATGAATTAATACCTGCATCAAATGACAAATTTTGTTTCATATGTAAATAAGAAACTTTCATTTGTTGAGTTAATTCATTAATTAATTAAAGTTTTAACAATTCAGTTGACTTATACATAATTTACATAATAATACTGATGATATAACAATTATAATGTGAAATATGAGATCGATATTAAAGTATTTAAATTCTTCTACTAAAAGAGTACAAAAAAGAGTACAAAATATTTCAAAACATATTTGGAAATCCCCTAAAATTTTTTGAAATATTTGAATTTTTTATAAACACGTCAAAACATTATATAGAATATATTCTATGAATTTAGAAAATATAATATAGTAGGAAATTCTGGACAATCCAGCGAAATCTTCTAAATTCCATAAAATTACTTATAATACGTATAAAAATCAAGCGATTTCAGAAGATTGTTATAGATTTTGTGAATCTTTCCAATATGGAGAAACAAAGTTAGATTTTTGCGATTGACCAGAGTGTTTGCAGGATGTTTGCATAATTGCTGAAAACTGATGTGATCCTCTTCTTCTCATTTCTAAATATATCACGAATGTTCAAATTATGGATATTAAATGCCAAGGTAAAATTTGTAGTTTATCTTGGCGACTCATGTTATTATTTGATTATGACACGCTGTGAGAATGATAATCAAAAATAGGTAGTAGCCAGAATTCAGTGTATCATCGGCATGTGTGAACATCGCGAATGCTTTGCTCGCAGTACAATAGGCATCCTCCTACAAAGGACATTCTTGTCGAGTCGATTCTCGAGGCGCGGCCTCTACCTTTTGTGGCCTCTATATCTTCATCCTTCTCCCATTTCCTCTCATCTTACCTATCATCAAATCAGCTACCCGTTCTGTAACGATTTATCTATATCCTTCGTTTGAATATATTCCCATAAAAATTTCCGTTCATTCGATACTTAAATATCAATCCCACCAATAATCCGAGAATCCTTGCTATTTACTTATTACATCTTGAACAAACTTGGAAAGTAATCTAAACATGTAACCTAGTCATGAAAATCGAGAAAATAACCTGACTGCAGATTAAATTTTAGCTGTGAAATATCGCACTGTATCAGCCTGCAATAAGCATTGCTTCACGCAGAATCATTATCGTTATCCGCCAGAAAAATTATAGCAGAATAAATGTCAGTTATTGCTGGGGTAACAAGAAATTATAGGATGTTGATGGAATGCTAGATTTTGCGGCTGATGCTTTCCTCAATGCGTGTCTTCATTCTGGTGATAACAATGCGCAAACTCATTTGCTACCTGCTGCGTCAGGACTTTCAAGTTAATTCATTTTCTTGTGCAATAAAATCGTTTGAAATCAATTAAAAACCAAGTGTAATATTCTGGCTTCTGTATGTGTAGAGAAGCACTCATTTCATATTCTGTGAATTAATTAAGCAATTATTTAATTGTACTAACCAAAAGTAATGTTCCTAATTACGTACAAACTGTGCATTTTCATTTTTTATGTACGCTTATTTTTTAACATTTCAAAACGTTTTAATCGCCTTTTGGCCCATTCGCCTTAAATGACATTTCATTACGTTTCTATTCTGTATCGCCCTATCTGCCTAGAGTCTAGAGTCTGTTTATCCTGATCCTAAAATCATCTTGATTTTCTCTCAATTCGGCAAATAATCCTCACTCTGTTCTCAAATCCTTCTCCCCTGTCTACTCCAATCTACAGCCAAATACCCTAATTCACTCTAATTCTATTTAATCGACTCCCATCTTGCTTACTCTCCGTTAATTCATGAATTTGCTACTATATTCTCTCCCTTTAGTTTTCTTTCTATCTTAAAAATAAATATTGCATCACTAGATACAGAAATATTACCTTTTTCTTATAAACACTTTGCATAAGGTTCTTCTGAGATTTTCTAAAAGAGTATCGCTTTAGAAGATGTATGATTTATATAAACAAAGTATATTTTCTCTTACAATTGATATTTTCATTTACTTTTTCCAAGGTGAAAAAATACAATTGATTTTCTCAATGCATTTTCCATCAAGAGATATAAGTTTCATTTGAATTATAAACGTGAAGCGTTTTGAAAGCTTTTGCAAACAATGATTCTTTTTAGCATAATTTTTTTCTTTCTTTCTACAAAAAAACTTTATTAAACTTATTGAAAGAGAAGAAAATAATCCCATTGCTAGAAATATCAATCTCTGATAATAAAAAAAACTGTCAGTGATGAAATTCTTTTCAAATGAGTATTACAATTAAAATGTGGAATTTAGGAAACTTTGACAAGATGAAAACTAATATTTTATTTTCCAAGGTTCTTTACTTGAAAAGCTCTACTTCATCAAGTAAGTTTCAATTTTGCTTCCTGAGAAAAACAATTGACTATTATTACACTATTACAAATAGTGTCCACTCATTTATTGGCTAACATTATTTAAGTTGTAAGTATGGCAATAACTTAGAAAAATTATATGCAAGAGAATGCAAATCACAATTTTCTGAACAAGTCTCATCTTTCCAAAGAAGAATCTCCTCTTGCGATCTTATCACCCAAGGAAGGAACCCTATTATGGCTTTATCTCCTGAAACTTATAATTGCTCTAATTAAACTTTCCCTATAACAAAGTGTTTTAAAGGAAAACTAAGTGAAAATCGTAAAAAGATGTAAGGTGATAACTTGAAACAAAGATGAAACAAAGATCAATATCTTTCAGAAAATTTCAATTCCTCTAAAAGGAGAATTGGCTGAGGTCCAAATTTATTCCAAAGGCAAGATTGTAGACTTCTCTTCGCGAATGCTTTGAAATTACGTAAATTGATCTAAGAGTGTGAAATTTGCTCTCCGGTTCCTCACAATATTATACTCTGTAATAGATCGAATTCTCTATGAAAGTCGATGATGGACGAGAAGTGTCTTATAAGGCGCGATCTCTTCGATAATCGGGGTATTCGTCGATGCTGCATCAACTCGAACTGCTCCCGTGACATTAAAGAGGCACACCCAGAGGCCTAGACGCTCTACTGGTCCTTTTGCAATTCACACGCAAGCAACGAGGTAGCGCAAACAACAACAACCAAGGTAACACAAGAGAGCAAATGCAATACAAGAGCACGAGCTACAGCAACAGCAACATCAGCGGCACCTTCCTTCCATTTTCATTCCGCTCCATTCCAACCATCTTCACCATAGCTAACCTTCCTCTCTGATGACCTTACCCAGGCACTCATCATTCCTCCGGCATCGGCACCACGAGATGTACTCGAACGATTTGCATAAGACCTGAGTGCCAAGCGAATGCGAGGTCAGAGCTCGTGCCTCTGACTCCATTCAGCTCAGGGTGTTTCCACCTCAAATCGCATCAAAAAACAGGGTATCCGATAAACAGAGTGTCTACTAAGTTTCGCCCACCAAATTCCCGATTATTTCCTAGTTTATTTCCGGTTTTTTTTTCCGGTTACAAATTGTATCTTACGATACAATCATTATACAATGCATGGTGGGTTGCGACCGTTTTTTTTTTCACTTTTTTGGTATTAAAGGGATCTCAATAGGGCGTTTTTTAGATTAAAAGGTAAAACTGCTTTTCAAACTTAAAACTTAAGCCCATGAACTTTGTATCTGGACCCAGCTTACACTAAACCTTCTCTAAGGAACCTATCATAATATTTTCAAACGTGATAAATAATATTTTAGAGAAGTATCGTCTCAAACTCTTCAAAGTAACTATACATTTTAAAATGAGTATATATATTTCAATTTTCAGGATTAAGGTTAAAGATTAAAGAATTAATTAATCAAGATTAAAGAAAAGAAATTACTTAGTTCCGTACGAATTCACATGGAATTGATGCTCAACACGCGACAGAGTCGCGATGACGTATAAATTAGTATTCGATTAATCCTCCGCGACAACATAGCCCTGTAATGTGTAAATGTTTCCAACTCCACGCGTTCAACAATCACGGTATGTGATGTAAATTATCGATTGCTAGATGAAGCAGTAAAAGCTAACAGAGGCTCTCATCCGAGAAATGTTTTGATGTGCATCTCAATTTTCAGATACAGATTACTTCAAAGGTTTAATAGTTTATTGTCCGAGGGAAAATAAAAATATGATTTAAGACCAATTGGAGGAAAGTGTTATGTGATTATCGTGAAACAGTAATCTGAAAATGTTGCATACTACAATGTGAAGTAACAGAGTTTATGTGTTTAACATTTATAGTTAAATCTGATTTATCGTAAATTTTTTATTAAAATGTTTCAATTTGTGCATAAAAATAGAAATGGGGTTAAAACTTACCCCTTATTAAAATGAAGTTACTATCGAAAATAAATGACTTGTTGAATATTAAATACTATAACAATGAACTAATGATACTAATTATATAATTTATGCCATAATATATTTTTATTAATTCAATTACCGTATTTCTCATTTATTATTCTGGTGATATTTAGAATCTGGCATATTACTCGCTTCTCTTCCTTATGAATAAAATGATGAAGTTATCAGTAAATGCGATCAGCGAGGAATTATTCAGATATCGTAAGTAACTAAGAATACTGCATTTAATATTTGCTCTAAATTTTAATGAATGTTTCTATTTTAAATGAACCCAAAGGCATTCGTTCCAAAATTTAAATAATTTAATATTTATAATATTTAAAGCAAACATGTTTTGCACTGAAGGCCTTTCAGTAATGTATAAACTTCAAAAGCAGTAGAGTTCAAGTATATCCTAGTTCTGTTCAGGAAATGTCGACATCAATGAAAACTAGGTCAGACAAAAACTATCCAGAAAGTTATAATCAGGACATTTAAAAGTAAATTTTGATGCAAAACTTCTCTGATGTACTATTCTCAATATTTTTATTAATCTCAAATGACTGAAATATGCATAGTGTAACAGAAAAAAAGTGAGGATACTTTAAAGCGTTAATTTCATTACAGTTTAATGAAAAAAATCCACTATAGACTTGCAATTCAGTTTGAAACATACTCAAGAGTTACTTCTACAAGAAATTCTACATAACTTCTCTCATTTTTTCAAGTAGAAATACCCCTGTGGCTGAAACAAGTTCTCGAAGTAAACATTGTTTACTTCGTTTAGCTCTTGAGCTTAGGATATACCTACATATTAATTCCAAAACGAACTGCAATTCGCAGAAGAAACACTCTACATAGTGTAATAATTGAATAAGGTGAGGTCCAGTAATTTTTTTCACATCACAGATGAAATTGTTGACTCACTCGTTTTTCCAGAGTTAAGACAATGGCGAAATTAATAAGGAGGAGAGCAAATCTCTGGATCGTAATTTATCATGATGATTAAAGACGAGTGGGTAGTGAATTGCACAGACTTGCCGTCATAAATTCCACAGTGTGCAAGACATCGTGCAAGGAACTTTAACGTAATACATAAATACTGACCATCGGAATAACGCCAAAGATGTTAAATATTGCACCATTCAATCGCCTCACTCCCCTCATCACAAATTCAATGTCGATTTTTCGATATATAAAATATTAGCAGAGACTAATCACCTACCCTCGAAACCGCGCGGTAGCAAGTAGATCCATCTTTAGATAGACTTCCGTTGGATGAAAGAATGATGAAAAATCCAAGATAAAATAATCAATCGAGCAATCCAGAGATTTCTCGAGGGGATAAGTAAACATAATAAATCTCTATTATTCTCTCAGATGATGAGTGTGAAACACATCACATATTGCATAAATTGACAATGAAAAGTTACTGAACATAAGAATGAAATTCTCAGTGAAAAGTCACTGATTCAAATATCTCGAAGAATTGAATCAATCGATCCCATTACATAATACTATAATACTTAATTAACTTTCGCGTTACATATCTACTGATGATGAAGCTACTCTCAATAGTTTTATCTTAATAGATTATAAAAGGTGCACTTTTCTAGATGCATATTTTATATAAATGTATATGTTGTTAATTTATAGTTCTAAAGAACGAAGCATTTCCACATAAAGTTTAGTAACGCGACATGATCTCTGCATCCATATTATCTGACCTGCTAGTGAAGAACTCATCAAGTCTAACCTTATGAACGCATGTACACTATGAAATGGAAACGATAACTACCTTTCTACACCGTCGCGTTCAATACAAGCGATCCTCATTATTTTTCAGTCGGTTTATATATACTAACCGGTGAATCTCGCTCATACAGTTCTTGTGACTACAGAAATTTGAATGGAATCCAACTTTGGAAGAGGCTAAAGAGAATTATTTAATTACCTTCTCTTTTCATCATTCGTTTTATAATTATATAGCTTATAGATAGATGAATAATACAAAAATTTAACACAAAAGCTTTCCGTATCTAAAAACTACATACTTAGTGTGTAAATTGTAAGTTTGGATCTTATATGTTATATATTTTTGGCTCCAAAGCCAAAACCGTAAAATAAGGACTGGAACTAATTAACATTGCAACCCACACTATGCATTTTATGATGATTTTATCATCAGAGGGATCTTATGTTTATAAGCAGGAAAAATGTGGAAATTGTCCGGGAATTTCGCGGTAAAGTGACGGTGTTGTGAACTGAATACAGTTTCAACATCGAGTAAAGAAAGAAAATACTTTACAGACGCGTGTTTTCTTTTGACTTCTAACTATGACCTACTTCTGAAAAAAATAATCTTCTATATATAATGTCAACTAGGTAATTTAGAATTCGAAAGACTGGATAGGTAAAAACGGATTAATTTCAATTAGAGATACTGCTCTTGATAGCTGCTTATTATATGCGAAAAGAGAATGTATCTTATTATTTTGTAATTTTAGATATAATTACCTAACATTAAATTTGAATAAAAATCAGAGAGAAAGATCATTTTTATGAGACAATGAAGGGTTATTTGACCTTATTGCAGCATTTTTGTTGCAATCACATGTTTGCAACTAATGAGGCTACAGAACATTAACCGCAAAGATTCCGAAGATTTCTTCTGCAAATGTTCTCCGAACATCGAATGGCACGTTGGAGAAAAATTGCTTTCGCTAAATCAAGAAATGGCACTCGGGTAAAGTCGATTCTGAATCGCGAAACAAAGTCGGCAGCTGTTGCGATAAATCATTTTACAAAACTTAGTTCGCCACATATTGTACTAAGAAAAATTATATAACATATGAGCAGGCTAAGAAATTCTCGCAGATCCATCAGATGCGCTTATTCTCTTGATCCAGTTATAAAACACAGAGCCATATATACTTTATGTCAGAGAAAATCGAGTTTTTGAAGGCATTGCTTTTCAAAAAGAAATGTCTTGTCAATTTTACGGAACCAATTTATTAACGACAGTTATCTGACTTGAATATTTCACATTAAAGAAATTAGAAAAATTCCACTCGAGTCCACACTAATTAATTAATTAATTAGTTAATTCGTCAGCGTACTGCAATATTTTTATCTAATTTACTCTTTAAGAATCCGAGTTATGTCTAGCACCGCTGCTAATGATTTTTTATGTGTATTTAATGACACTTCTTTACCAGTTGAGATATGCCTTCTTTCTATTTACTTTTTCTCTGATTAATAGCCAACTGATTATATACAGTATAAGCAATTATACATGTGTAATTATACAATTTCGCATTACAGATTACACACATCTTAAGATTGCAATATAAGATTTTTAACCTATGTGTATTGTGTATCGAATGCAACGCCTCTTACAATGTTGAAGTAAATAATGATTCGTTTGCTGCAAGTGGACGCATTAGGAATTCGTCCGCCTATCGCCTCGCGGAATCTTGCCGCTGGAAGGTCAAAGCACCGGCAACGCGATATAAGTTATAAGGTCCTGCATGAAATTGTAGAAATATCAAATTGTTCCCATCGCTTGTGAAGAAATCAGCAGAGACCGTATTCATCATCGAACAAAAGCCGTAACGAAACATCCGGTGAATTTAGAACTGATCCCATCTCTCATTATTCCACTAAGAATCGTACCGGTGCCGGTGTCATGCATCAAAACGCATGATTTCGTTTTTGCCACGCTATGCCAATAAGTATAAAGTGTGATTTCAGACCAAAAAGATTTCGATAATCAACTGAGAAAAATGAGTATTATCAAACGAAGAAGTATTACAGTCCTGTACATATGTATAACTAAATATCCTCCTATTTTCTGAGAAATAGGCACATAGGTTCAAAAAGTTTATAAGCGAACCCGGATGCTGTATTATTCAATAAATAATATTTGAATAAAGTGCAATCTTTAGTATGCTTCTTTACATAATCTAAATTGCATCATGAAAAACATCACTTTATTCTGTGTAATTGTATTCTACCCACTTTTACTTCCAATTTCGTGAATGCAAAGAATTTATCTGAATCGTAATGAAATTGTATAAGAATGAAATGTAGGAAATAAGTAAGAAGAATCTGTAAAGTTTATTTGTAATTATAATATCATTGCGTAAGAAGCAAAGCAAATGGCATTATGAGTTAGTTTTACACGGTTTGTAATTATTTGACACCAGAAATTATTCGACAGCGGAAATAGAAATCCCGAGTGGAAGTTGGAGCCATCGTAAGCGTGCCGCCACCCTTTACTTAAACGTTCGTGTTCGGTGCGGAATGAAATTATACGTCACAATGGCATCGTAAATATTCATGCTCTTATATATTACAACCAGCTGCGCCCTACATCTCATACTACGCGGACGAATGGAACACAATAAGACGTATTCAATGAGACTATATAGATAAAGTCTTGGAAAAGAATAGATCCCGGCGTAAAAAGAATAGCATCAGATAGCATAAAAATATATCGAGGACAATTTATTTTCTCATAAGTCAGCATACACCTCCTTAAAAGCAAACTTTAGATATTTCCTGCTTAAAAAAATTTCAAAAAGCTCCTTAGAATAAATACTACTATACACAAATTAACGAGGGATATATAATTTGACTCAAGTTTTAATATACAAACTTTTAATTAATTTCATTGCAAATATGCAAAGGGCCTACAATTATATTGTTGAATTTCAAATTGTATAGGAAAATTAACAGAAATATTTTTTTATCAAATTAGTGACAAAATCATTTGTAATGTTCCCTGCACGCTCTGCAGCGCACGTATAATTATTACTGGTATCTGATAAATCATGTAATTAAACACAAATTTCAATATCTTTTAATTGAAGTATATTTACGACTTAGCAAAGTATTAAATAAATATATCATACTCTGTTTTAGCGCAAATCTATACATTTAAAAAATCCAATAAATTATTATACACTTAAGAGCGCAGAAGATCTCTTACGTGTGTAACCTATGCCTCTAAGAACATATAATCATCAATGACAGTAATAGATCTTCAGTAATTTCAAAACTAGATTCACACCGAGAATATAAAATAAAGAAGAAGAGGGAGCAGATTAGTGCACGCGACCTGATGAGCATACTCGTACATTATGAATAGGCACTGGATTCACACATCAACCGTTGATTACATAACAGTGTTATGAATTGGTATGAAAGATTAATTCGTGATTAATTCCCACAAAGCATAAGTGATGAGCCTTATAGTCTCTGATTATTCGCGCTTCAGATTAAATTCGTCTTATTCTCTACATTTAATCTTGTCCTCTCGTGCAGATCAATCATTTTGTGCGAAATGTTAAAAGTTCTTGAAATTAGGTCTCCAGTCTTCTCGAATAAAACTATGAGGAAGATTTAACGCATCAAAAAAGAAGATCAGGAGGATTATAACAGCTTTTGAGCAACTTTAGTTTAACGATTATTTCTAAATGTTTCTTTAATATGGTATAGTCACTCCATGTATTTTAATAGCTGATATATTAACCGGTAATTATTCGAAATAAATTTTTCATGGCACCCTCTAGGAAATCTCGTTTCATAATCGAATAATGGAACTAACTATATCCCCTCGAGAAACCTTTCGGCCAAAGGGTCAATCACAGTTGCCCTGTAAATCTACGGAACGAGATGTTCGAAAGTCAGTCCGGCGTAACAGTGCGCGGCTCTCATGTTTGTGTAACCGATGAAAAGTGAAAAGTATCAATTTTGTTGCACATTATTTTGTTACAGACTGTTTCATAACTGTCCAAGTCAAAAAGGGTTTATACCTCGATTTATATTTCTGACTGCAATATATAATATTTTTCATAGTTTCAAAAGGGAAATGCTGAATTCGATCATTGCTGCAATGTTCCCCAATTACCCTTAACAAAAATAGTTACACAATAACAATTAGGGGTTATTCATGAAATACGTGACATCTACAACCTTTCTCAGGCTGACAAAGATCATCGTAACCCTGTCTTTTTAATATCACGTATTTCACGAATTACCTCTTACTAATAATATGTAATATTACTTTTTGAATGAAGAACGCTCCTAATTCCCCTTTCGCAAGGAGCTATAATGGAATCAAAGGAAAATTGATTGCGAGCAAAATAGGTAAAAAGAGGCATGCACTTCATCGACCTTTCACCCTTATAAAAAAGCAATGTTCGATGGATGATCAAGTGGATCGAAGCACTTCTACCGGTGCCAGTGCAGTAAGTCTACTTTTCTAAATACCCGTGGCATAACTAACGACGGCGCAATGCGACGGGGCACCTAGATTCCCGGCAAGCAGTAGGTCATCCGCGAGTAGAGCAAAGTTTTCACTTTCATCCTGACCGAGAGAATAAATGCCTTGATGCCTAGATGCTTCGATGTGCAGCGGACGCAGCCGAGCCGGTAGACTTGAGTTAACTGTGACACGCTGACTTCGGCAGAAAATCCGATACTCATAACCTTCCATTGAATTCACGGGTCGTGCGAATTCCCAGTTCCACTTGGCTTCCACAGTTCCACCTCTTGTGACCAACTCGGAACGCCCAAGCTTCAGCCCACCGTTTTATAAACCAGTCACCGGCTAAAACGCGCTCCACTTACGATAGGAAATGAATTCTTCTTTCTTCTTTTTTTTTTTTACTTCCCACCGAGCTTACGACTAATCCTGCAAAGTGAGCTTATCGCTCAGCACCTTTGATCACGAAACTTTCGGTATGAGTACAGGAACAGGGTTTCTCAACAAGCAACTCGCTAACAAGTTTCCAGCCCCTTCAATAGTTGAATCACGTCCGCTTTGAAATAGTAGTATTTGGACTCGAAAGCGAGAAAAGGAACGCGACACTTTTTTCACCTTGTAATAAAGAAATAAAGAAAATCTTGGTTTAATTTACTACGAATATAATATACTCTTATTATACTGAGAGCGAGAGATGTGTTTATGCTCAAAGATGGCCGCGCCGCGCGGATGTGGATATGTTTACATATCGATTATTAATACTTTCTAGATAATTAACTATCCTCACATGTTGTGACACCTTCTACCGAAAGTTTAAACATAGTAACTTCGCATTAGCATGGTCACAATACGCATGACGATACACGGAAAAAATTAGCCATCGAAATTTTCCTTGACTGTCATCGACTTTAGGATAAGTCAAAAGTTTTTAAGTGTTTTATTAACTTTTTCTAGAATCTGAAATAATCTTCGTAAAGCATTATAAAACAGTCGTTGAAACTTTACTTGACTTAGTCGAGATGTTGAGAATCAATGGAAATTTCTAAAACTGTTTTATAATTCTTCACGAAGATTATTTCAAATTTTAAGATAAGTTTATAAAACATTTGAAAATTTTTTACGTATATCCTAAAGTCGATGACAGTCAAGAAACATTACGATGACTAATTTTTTCCGTGTGTAATTTGTCTTTAACCAAATAAAAATAAGGTTCTGCAAGTTTATAGTTTTAATTATTTTGGGCCTCTTTTCAGGGCGCAGTCCCGCAGAGTAGACAGCCTGTTTTTTATCAAGTTTTACTTAGACTTTCTAGTTACTCATCTGACAACATAATTGGTAAAAAGTACAGGAAACGTAAAAGTCAAGGTGCCAGCTGAAACTTTTCACTGAATCTCCTGTATACATAAGCTGGATAGTTAGTGATGGCAATGTGACAGTTTGACAATAAAACCATCAAATAGACAGCAACCATGCATTTGAATGTTTGCCGATCACTTCAGCGCACCATGAACGGTTGATGAAGTTTATGACCGAGAATGAAGCGCACTGAAAATGCTGTAAAACGGTTACGTTTTGCCTCTCGCATCGCGTAAACAAGGAGTGATCGATTGTAGATACAAGGCGCAAGAATTGTGGTAAATACCATTTTATACTGAACAATTCCTTGACATTACTCAAGAAACTCAACAGAAGGTTCGCATTATGTACTTTGCACTAAAGACTGTGCGCATAAAGCGTCAAAGGTTAAGTTACATGTTAAATTATGAACAATTATGAAAAATGAACTACGTGAAAAACCATCTTTCTACTTAAACACTGTAAAATCCCTTTTAAGTCGTTTTACGTGTTCCGGAGATTAGATAGTGTAATGATAATAATGAGAATAAATGATAATTGCAAAATATCAAATTATCACGTTTTGTTTTTTTCTGCCATTTCTTACTTTCAAGAAAGAAATCATATAAGATATTGTTGCATTCTTTCATGTCTTAACTGGAAGAGTTATAGTAAGCCTTATATTTTTCAAAATTCAACCATTTTATTATCGAGAAAATCCAATTTTAATATTTACAGAAAAATTTCCATTTTGTTATTTGTCTACTGGTTCCCGATTGCTGCAGCTGGCGTATATTTTATGCTAGTTTATAAACATTGCAATGTAAACAATGTTCAATCTATCTATCTATAGATTAAATTCAATAACATCGACAGTTACATTACTGCTTGTTGAATTATGCTCGGAATTATGTATTGATCAGGCGTGACGACACAGTGATGCAATAAGCGCGTTAACGAATTTTCCGAGTGGCGTGAACGCGTTAGTTGCAAGCAAAAGCATGTAGGGCCCGTTCATTGCTAGAGCTAGACACCTAGTCATTCGTGTTTTGCTCGCATGTCGTCACGTGTAAGACAGACAACTGCTTAGCCACAAATGCCCTGTTACTTCTGGCACGTCGTAAAGCTTGCTAGCACAAAGTGCCGGTACTAGACATGTCGTCCTATCATCCTATCGAAGGACGCGATAAATCTCCCTTCCTTTCCGAAACGCTCAATGACAAAAGATGTTGAACGTCGTTGGAAAGATTGCATTGATCCTTCGGAACATAAAAAATAGTTCGCATCAAGTCTATGCTTTCCCCATGATGTCATTCTTTCATCGGTTTATATGCATTAGTCACATCCACATCCACATCCACATCCACATCAAAACCTTTTATTCACGAACTGGAAATGGAATCTTAATTTAACGTATCTCAGATTAGACTTAAAAAATCTTGTAAATAAAGTGACACTTGAGAAAAAGCAAGAATACCTATATCCTTACTTCATCCTCCCTTAAAAAAATGGTGTAACGAAATATCTCGAACATCTCGCATACATTGTTGTTACAAACCTGATTGGCTTTTGAAGGACGAATAAGAAGGAAAACAAAATAATCACGAATGTTTACCTGCGCATTCCTTAAAGTTTTGACAAAAGAACTTTAAAATCCTATTATATAAATCGTTTAAAATTCCTAGAAATCGCTTGAAATCCTTTAAAATTTCACAAAAATTTTGAAAATCATAAATCTCTTGAAATCCATGTTAAAACTCATGAAAATTTCTTAACATTTAAAATTCGTTAAAATTATTGGAAATCTCATAAAATTATATGAAATCCTTAAAACATCTAAAAAATCTTTGAAAAGCCTGAAAAGCCTCTTGAAGTTCCATAAAATTATTATAAATTTTATAAAATTTCATAAAATCCTTCAAGTTTTCACAAATTTTTTAAAAAATCACCAAAATCGCTTGAAATTCCGTAAAATTTCACAATCTTCAAAATATTTTTAAATTCTATGAAATCTTAAAAATTATAAAAATCATTTGGAATCTCTCAATAAAATTCCCTGACAAACTTTAGAATCCTCCAAATTCCATAAAATATTTTAAGTCATAAAATTGTTTTGAAGTCCGCTAAAATTCGTGAAAATCTTTAAAAATTTCACAAGTTCTTTTAAACAGCATGAAAACCTCTTGACTTCTCTTAAAATTCCTCGAAATTCCACGAAGTCATTTAAAATCCCTTAAACCTCTTTAAAAAACTTTGAAATCTCTTAAAATTTCACGAAAATCTTCGAAATCGCTTAAATTCTGTTGAAATGTCTTAAAATTCTAAAAAGTCATTTAGAAATCCTAGAAATCCGTTAAATTTCGTAAAAATCACTTAAAAATCGTCGAAATCCCTTAAAATTCCTAGAAACGTCTTGAAATTACTTTTTGAAAAAAGCAGTTAAACAAAATGTCCCAAAAATCTCGCATTTAGTACATTATTGTTTCAAACATATTTGGCTTTTAAATGATTTGAAGTTGTAAAAAGGAAAAAATAATAATTGCGCGTGTGTTGCGGTTCTTTATTTAATTAAAATTTAGATACTGCAACATTTTATATCAGCACAACAAGTAAATTAATTATCTGCAAATGACAGAAGGAAATATCCAGTATTTTAATCTTTTAAAGAAGTACAGTATAATATTGAGTATAATAGAATGAGAACTGGAAATGTGGCTTTTGTATAAGTAAGTTAAACATGAAAAGACTGAAAGGGTATTTGTTTTTTTTTTAGTTTTTCTTCCGAGTCGAGTTAAGAATTGGTAGAGAGAAAGGGATTGTATATAAATTTTTCGTAATTTTATACTGTCAAGTGTTTACTGCTGTTTCTGGAAAGATAGAAGAAACTCTCTCTTCTTTCGAAGAAATTACATTTTTGACGTAATTCGATAAAAGCGAATGATCGTTTCGAGGTTCGTTTCCCCAGGACTTATATTTTTTCATTAAGTTGATGTGGGTTGCCTCGTACAAAGTACGAAGTCAGAAGTGACTTACGGAGCTTAGAATTTTTGGCTCCTATTTTATATGAACGGTTATACGTAACTCGGGTCACGCAAACGCCGATCAACGATCTTGGAACGCGAACCTTAAGGTTAAGCAGGATGAAATGTCACGAACGTCGAACAATGTACACGCGAGCGGGGGAATACTTGTAGAGGGGTCATGACTCGAACAAAAAAAACGTGTTATCCGTTGAGCATTAACCGAGCATAGAATGTCAGCTGTACAATGACGGAGAATCGAATTAAAAGTAAATTCGTCCTTATAAAAACTCAAAACCTTGACTTTTATCGATCTCTATACCACTTTCCCTTTAAGAAAATTCTATTGACTATTGATTAAATTGACTAAAGATGCTAGTTGCCAGTGAATAAGTCCTTCGCTCAATTCGAATATTGAATGATCAAATGTGATAATGAGAAGTCAGGATATCTTGGGACACAAATTTAAAATAGGATAGCCCTATCCAATTTGCTGCTGTGTATTCATTAAAAATTAAAAGTTCTCATTTAATGTTTAGAGTATTAACATAAAAAATATTCTTTAACTAATAATAGAGTGTTTAATCATTTTCAGGGTGGCGATTTCAAATTACAGTATGACACTCTGCTAATAACCCTTATTGAAAAGGCGCGTCTCACTTTTTTCCATATGAAATAATGAGCTTTTATAGTTTATTTATGAAGTAGAAACTCTCTACTTTTTTCTCATCCACTTTTATAAGCTCTAAAATATAGCTGTGTGAATGTCGAAGTATCTCTTGTCGAAGCATTTGCCATAAGTTGTGGGCGTAAACGTAAAATGTCAAGTGTGCAGTCAAATGAGAGTCGATAATCGTTAAATCGTTATACATCTTAAGAGGTGCTAATGTAACTGCAAATTGGCAAAAGAACAGTGATTTCAGTTTGTGTTACAGAGTGAAGCGATGTTGACCTAATGATACTGAAGACGATTAAACTTAGATATGTTTATACGTTATATATAACATATAAAACCAGTGAACTTCCACTGATTCAATTTTAAAGAGTACTCTTATATATAGTATCATAAATGCGGGCTGACATTTTGCTAGTTTTACTACATTCGACCGTGTTGCACGTTGTATTTGAGGAGTAAATTATACGATGAGGTAGCCAAGTACATAGTTAGTTGTTAGATGAGTAGCAAAGTTCTTAAATTTAAGTTCTGAGTAATTACGGACGAAACACCGTCTTTAGAGATTTAACGATCGCTCAAGGCGCGTTGTCCTAATAAAGCGCTGATATAATACCGCTACTGTGAATGGAAACCACCGATTTTCAATAATTGATTGAGCAAAGGCTTTTGCTCGATTCAATGTGAAGTAGCTCGCTCCTGCTGGAGACTCGGTTAATTAATGAATAATGAAACCCTAAGATTGATTCGAATTGATTCAGTTTTATTCTCGAATAGAAACCTAATTATTTATTTCAATATTCATGTCGATCGTTTGTGAAACAGGAAATGAGAGGAGCAATTCAGGTATCCAAAAAACGGACGAAATCGCGTTTTGCAATTGTTTTGTAAAGTAACATAAGTGAATATGACAAAGGTTGAAAATTGAAAAATGCTGAAACTTCATTTGTAGATGCGAGTCTCGTAATACATAATCTTCTTGAAAGGGGCCGCAATCAGTTCATCCCGGCGAATATAAATCATTGCCGTTCTTACCGAGAAAGAACGAATGGAGAATCATTAGTTGCATCCTTATTGCAAAACAAATAAGGAATCCTACCGCACGAATTAGCAGATAATTGTGAATCGTGGTTACGCCCACTCTGACTTTTTCGCATTTATGCATATATTTCTCGTCACAGATTATATGAGATAATCATTTTCCGTTTCTCATACTTTATTAGTCGGATATAAGCACTCTTTGTCATAACTTTTCTCATGAAGAAATCGGTATGACTATAAAATTGAATCCCCTTAGAAATATTTCAATAAACTTTTCGTCTATTTCATTTTTAAGATTATTGAATTTCGCACTGTATATTTATTATTTTGTTTAACTTGTTACACACTCAGAAAAAAACTTGATTTAAATCAAAACTTTTATTTTAATAATTCAGAGTAAAAATTTCTTTATAAACAAGAAAACTTTCTTTCTTTTAAAATAATTTTGTTTCATTCAAACAAAGTTTATTTGATTCAAACAAAATTATTTTGAATTATTTTAGTTTAAAGGAACTGTTTATTTAATTCAAAAAATATTTGTTTGAATTAAAGAAATGTTTCTTTGACTGTATATCAATAAAATAATTTCTTTGATTCGAAAAAACATATGTAGTTGCTCACTTTCATTATGTTTTATTAATAGGAGCAGTATTTTCTATTATTAGTGGATTAATTCATTGATATATCCCTTAATTATAGGAATATCTTTAAATTATAATTCGAGTACAACCGAGGCAAGCGCTGTTTAACTTCGATAATCGGATTCCATATGTCTAATCGACATGTGAAATGTATTGTAGAAGAATACATAGATTCATTATTTATTAAATATTACATTTGTTTGTTGTTCTTAAAAATTTAATTGAATTTTAACAAATAAAATAAATGTAAGCATCTGAATTTTGTTTGTTATTTGTGATATTTAATTGCTGGAACAATGAAGAGATCTATAGATTGATATATCACCTTTTTATACATATTATGTTCTCAAGTTTTCCACCAATACAATTATCAGTGTTTGGACTCGACAAAGGCTTAAATCCGCTTCTGATAACTAAGACACTAGTTATCCCGGATGTACATATCACCAGTCCTACAGATCAGCGGATCTCAAATGAAGATAAAAGCAAAGACCGAGACAAAGACACAGGAATGCCAAAGGGACAGAGACAGTAATTGTTTAACATTATCGGCATGATTATAAAAGAAGCTTCAACTAATGATGATAAAGGTGGGAGAAACGCGCTATTAAGACATGCAATATCGTGTGACTGTAGAAAAATGAAAAAAGAGGGAAGTCCATTGTCATTCTAATTTAAATTACTACATTTTCTATTTTCTTTCTTCTGTCTGCATTAGCCTTGGAAAAACCACTTAAAATGCTTTTTAAAAAAACACTTCTTTTAAGCTTTTACGTGCACGTAGGCGACGTAATGAGGATTGCTTTGTTTTTTTTTTTTTTTTCATACTTCATGTAGTTGCAAGTGCGAATTACCCTTTCATTAAAGAGAGCTCTGGTTATGAAATCATGAAATGATTGTCACTTGGTTGAATAACTAATGAGATCTATTTTTCAGTGTGAAAATCACTCCCACACACAGGATGCAGTATTCTGCCAAAACGTTCCCGTGATACTTATTTTCAAATCGACAACTGTCACATGACACTACTTTCGCTTTCCCACAACAACTTCGTGTTATTGTGCTATTCGTACATACGACCCAATGCAATGAAATGAAATGCGTCTGGCGTGTGAAGATTCAAGCACGAGAGAAGATTTTCTCACTTCCACCTATTCATGATGAATCTCAAGTGCGGAATAAAAAGCTCCAGTTCGAGTGGCTTTCCGAAATCTATCTCTCGTGGAGAGCATTGAAATCTTTATGTATGACTCAAGTAAAGAACTACATGTACTTCTGCAAATAAATTGTGCTAATTCCTAATTGAAGATTAGAAAAATGTGTCATTATTTTCATTTCTTTTATCAAATTCCCCGAGTATTTTATTATACACATGCAAATTTCCACAAATTTTTATAAAAAAGTTGGCAAATAAACTCTTTAAATTGTGACTTTGATAAGAAAACTTTTTAGCAGGTACTTAAAAGTTCGCCCTTGCATGTAGAATATGTAAAGTTTTTTGCAACAAATGACACAGTTTTCAAGAATAGGCAGATGGTCAATTTATGGCCAGCAAGACTTTCTAACCATTCGTTAAGTAAACTATAAACAATCTAGCAAGTGAATATAGTTGCCCTTGAAAAAGAACCATAAACCTGATTGATTAAATAATTATTTTCATTACCGTAGAAATCACAATTTCTCTTCTCCTTTATTTAAAAATCAAACAAAGTATCTCAATAATATCGCAAATCTTGTTACAGGGCGGATTTTTTATGCAAAAGATTATTTTCACTTTGTTTTTACTGCATAAAAGTTTTAAAAATCTTGAAAAATATACAAATTCAAGGAACAAGAGTTTTGTCCAGGGAAAACATGTTTTTCTTGAAAAAAAAAGAAAGTATTTGAAAAGTTGCAGCAACCCGAACTAGAGGGAATTCACCTTTTAACCTTCTTTCTTAAAACTTCCTAGAAAGTATAAAATGCCCTATTTACGAGAAACTTTTTCCACGCACACGATAAAGAAAGATTATAGTTGTATTAACTTAAACTTGTTTAGTTCAGGTATATTATTTTTCCTGAGAATAATAGTTTATAAAAACGTATTAGCGAATTGACTAAAAGTTATTCACGTACCGAAGACAATATTGATCTCGAGTTCTCATAGAAACAACACTTGATAAAGAATCACCAAATAACTAAATCACAAAATCACTGACTTTATCGCGTTCGCGTAACACGTTAGATTCGTTTTTCACTTAAAATTTTCTCGACCTCTCCGGTCGAGAGTTAAAACCAAACACAGAATAAAAGCTTCCTTCGACAGCCATAAAAGCTTAATAAACCGACCAGAATAACAGAGACCGTTCAAAATAATAAAAACAGGTATACATTTCTAAGAATCACAGACTGAGAAATGATAAACAGACTTATTGTTTACTGTGGAATTCGAGAGTTTCCTTATACTGTAGTGAGAAGAAATAATATAGTAAGCTTCTTGAAAGATTGTAGTGGCAAAATTAATATTTGAAATAAAAAAATGTCATCACTATAGCATAACATAGTATAAATAATTATTTAAAAAATGAAAACTATTGAATTTTATTACGATGAGATGTAAATTCCCGGTTTTTAAATTAAATTCACAATCATTTTACTGTATTTTCCGGTGAATAAAATTCCTGGTATTATTATATGCAACTCTATGCAAAACCCAATTTTTATACGCGCTCTACTTTACAGTTTGAGAATTTGAGTTACAAATCATTTCACTTGACATACGTCATTAGTGTCAGTGCCGGTGTCATACAATAATGGGCCTACGTTAAGCCCACATAACTCTGGCACCGATTTCTTTGTCCAGTCATTAACCATTTTTGCTGGCTCATCTCATGTTTTTCTCGTGAATCCTAATGCTCTTCCATGTAGGAGCATTCTCGTATTCTCGTTGACACATAGGTGACACCAATTGCAGTTTACTCTCGGATCAATCGCTAATGTCACGCTAGCCGGCTCGAAGCTTCATTATTGCTATACGAAAGCCTAGCTCTTGTTGTCCTTTCGCCGATGTTTGCTCATTTCGTTCGATGCTAAACTCTTCGACGTCTCACGCCCGAGGCTGAAAGCTCTGACGATCGTAAAGGTTAGAGAATTTCGCTTTGGTCCCCGAGGACGATTAATCCTGGGTATGAAGGGACCAAAATCCCTATAAAGCTTACTACCTTTAAACTGCAAGAGCTCGTAATTGGTATATCAGTATCATAAGTGATGCCTTCTCGAGTTTTAGTGTCTACTGTTTGATACTTTGATGCGACAGCTTAAAAGGATTTAAAAGTCTATTCTAAAAACACTTCATTATTCATTTAATAAAAATAAAGACATAAAGTTAAATTTGTAAAATTATACGTGAATCTGGTTTGAGACTGAAATCGTTAGTAACTCATTAACCATTTTCCATTTGAAAACATGTGATGATGAAGATATAATGCATCAGAAACTTTATCTACCCGACGATAAAGTTTTAAAGCTCTTGACTTTAATTCGTTGTGAAACTGAAATTATTTTCAATAGTGGTCTAATTGAAGGCTAAATCACCAACGGCCAACTGAAAGGCCGCCATCGAGCATTCATCTCAATCAATCTACTAGTGAAGATCTAAAAAAAGGTCAAGTCATTTTAAAACTTTTATGAGAGTAGTTATGACGTAAACTGAATTACCTGCAAAAAACAAACAGAAAAAGAACAAATTAAGAACACGAAAATATAGCAAATTGAGAACGATTTATCAAGATTTGCGATAGCGAGTCAACACTCAATAGATCGTTGAGATGTGCTTGAAAGTCGTTATATTATAATTGACTCAGACCAACTTATATAACAGCCTTCTCAGTTTTCAATCTATGCATTTTTCGAATTCAATTTTAAATACCGATTCTCACTTTCTGATATAAATTTTCCAGCTGCAGTTTTCGAAAAAGGACGAAAAGTTCTATCAGAATCAAAAAGAAATAGAAAAAGATAAACATCTCTATGTATACATAATATAAATTACTCAAAATTATTCAAAAGAATACATAAAAACATTCACGAATCGCAAGAAATAAAATCATACCTTTATAAATTCGGAATAAAATTTCAGTATTTCTCTGGCATGACCTAGATGTCGTTTCGAAAGACAAAAACGAGCATCATCAACTACAAAACAACCAAACCGCAAATTCGCTAAAGCACGTATCACTTTATCCATCTACACTACACGATATCCCCTTCCCAGAAACGTGCTTTTTTCCCCGCCACATTCAAGAATGCTCAATTCTCAGCTCTTTCCGAATCTGATCGTTTCCAGTGGGAAACGAATCAAGCTGTGGATGTGGAGTTGAAATCAGGTCGAATCCATACAGAGGCGGAAGCAGCCTCCAAATCGAATCGATGTATGGTATTCGACTGTTTTCGTGTTATCCAGGGACGTCATATAAATATGTAACTAAAGAGCATGAGTAGCGGTAAAAATAGACGCCACCCTTAAAGATATAAGAGTAGGTGTTTGCCTTTTCCTTCTTCAGTCTTTCAACTGTCTTTATAGCTACAAATTTGAGCCAAATTCCAAAATTTTCTGAAAGCTGTGGCAACAATTTCCACACAAATGACAATAAAGAAAATCCCATTTAACCTCTCACTTGGTCGAATGAAATCTATTATCTACAATGTGTGTTGTGAATAATTTAAGCAGATTTCTTAAGATCGGGTTTGAACCTGCTCCATCGACCTTCTCATCTTTCCACAGATAATCGAGAGCAAGGATCGCATCTATGGGAGCGTATAACATGCTCGATGAGTCAACTCTAAGAAAATAAAAGTCCAAGTTTGAATTTCCAAGGAAATTCATCCTGGAAATTCATTAATCCTCGTCGAATTCCACGAGTAATTGCATGTGGATTTTTTCAACCGGGCTAATACATGAATCCCTTTTCAGTGGATTCTGGTTCACGGTAGGGATGTTCGTTTCTCTAAAAAAAATCGATTTTTGAATCGATTCAGAATCGAATCATGAAAATCGATTCACTTAAAAATCGGACACAAAAGAATCGATTTTCCAAGGATCGAATCGGAATCGACCAATTAAGGGTGGCGTCCCATGAATGCGTTTTGCGTTGCGTCATAATGAGAGAGAAAGAAGTAGAAGTATATACTTTTGTCTCTTTTACTCTCATTATGATGCAATGCAAAACGCAATCATGGGATGCCACCCTAAGAGGCCCCATTGCGTTTCCGTCCCTAAAAATTTGTTCTGAACTCTAAAAAAAAAAAAAAAAAGATACAGGGATGCAGTAGGATGTTGAAAAGTGGGTTACGTGAAACATGTAGTGAAAACATGCATAGAAATGAATTTTAAAAGGTAAAAACAATCAGTTCGTCAATTCTTGGGGTAAAGAATCGATTGAAAAATCGAAATCGAAAAGAAAAAAAATCGATTTTTTCAAGAATCGAATCGGAATCGAACATCCCTAGTTCACGGAAAGCTGATTAGCATTAATCTGGGTCAAACTGGACCTTCCAGATTAGACTTCAGATTTACATGGAGATGAGGCTAACCATATGCTTTCCGTGCTCTCTCTGCTTTAGAATTGTTTACTCGTCCCTCTCGATCTGGAGCTCCTCTCGAGTGATAGAGCTCGGAGCACGGCAGAGTACGATTTGTCCTCTCGCGGTTGGCCTCCGCTGGGTTCGAAGGCAAGGTAAGGTAAAAGCGTAGTAAGGGAGGTGCCCCTCTTTCCTCTGGTGCGCTCTTCGCTCCTCGGAGAGTCGAAGGATCATCTTATTAGGCCCACGCTATATAAACACAAGCCGGCGGCATGGCGAGCAGTTACCTACCGACTCTATCCTCCGTCGGGCCGGCATATGCATATTCATTCAATTTCTCAGTTCCTCGTTTTCGCGCCCAGTCATCCCACCACCGTGTTTTACTGGAGAAGCAACCCTCCAACCGAGCGAGAGCGGAAGTGAGAAGCCGAGAACTCGAACGGCCAGAGGCAGTCAGCCAAGAGGATACTGTGTCTTTGTACAAACACACACAAGTAACTGGAGCTTGTTTGGTGCTCATTGTCGATAGTCTTCGACTCGGTAGCGGGCCATCAACAAGCCCGGAAACATGTTTCACATTCAGGTACGTCGACAACCGAGGCTACTGTTTACCCTAGGATGAATTCTGGGATGATATCTGGAATTTCCACCTGGAAGGAAGATTCCTCAATCGAAATCTCGAAGGGAGTTCTTCGATCCCCGAATTCGCAGCTAGATATATCGAGAATATCTGAGTATCTGTGAACTTCGTAATGTGGAACCAGAAGAATTTCAAGGGGGAGGGAGGCAAGGTGGTATTTTCCCCTGAGAAATCCTGTTCTGAGTATAGGCGACTTTTTACCGGATTTTGGGAAAATAGTGAGTGTCGTAGGAAAAGAGAGGAGAGAGCAAGTGAGTCGAAACAGTGTTGTCGCCTTAGGGAACTTCAGAGGTTTTTATTCCATGCATTCTTGAGAAGTACTACGGGGTGTACAAGAAGAGGAATTTTACTATACATTTAGAGTAGAGCTCAGATGAAATTAAAAGAAAGTCCCACTAAACTACCGGGAGTAAGACAAATCAGTATAGTAAAGTACCAACTTTTCTGCACATTTTTTACAAGTTGCAATCAGAACAAGAGTATTTTTAAAAAGTTCTGAAAACAGGGCTGCTACATGAGTTTGGTATAAAAATTCCATGACTTTTATCAGGTTTTCCAGGTCTAATTTTGAAAAAATTGTAGGCCCACTTTTCAACAATAAATCATTAAATTTTAAAGTATATGTTATTTTTATCATATTATAAAGCAATTACAGTTAATTAAATTAAATTCAAAAGAATTCGAGATATACGGTTAAATGTGACTTTTGTAATATTTTTGTCATGGATTCAACTTGTATAAGCAAAATGAAAGAAAGGGCATCATAATTTTCATTCATGCATCAACTCTAATTCTCGAATAAGAACATTTCGTAAAATTAAACTAAATTATTTAAAAGATTGTCACCATTGAATCAAAATCCCCAATCTTATATAAAATATTATAAATTCAAGCAATCTTCTACAACTGTTGCCTTTGACCTAGAAATAAATTGGTACTCTCTTATTTTCCAAGAAAATATACTTTATCGCTGGAAATTGCGACCCCACCGTTCCAGTTTTTGTTACCATACGAGAAGTAAAAGAGGTCAACAAAACAATGAATCAGGTAACAAAAACTGTGAAACGGGAAACAAGTTTCCAGTTTTCCCTTTTGCTTTTCCTGTGTTACATCCCGCGTTTTCCGCTAAGCTTTTCTCTTTTGAAAAATATATATAATATATACATATTCCGTTTCACGTTTCATTTTTCGCGTTCCTTGTTTCGTATTCTACTGTGTTTGTAATTTTACGGATTTTACACGTAATGTTCATACAAGGCCTGATTATGTTACACCTTTATGTACTTTTCATTCTGGCAATTTAATTAGAGTCAACTGTTTTTACGTTTTGAAGTTCATTGCTCGCGAACCTTAATTTCAGGAAAGTTTTGAGTTCACATAATTATCCTTGATATTTTTAACTGTAATTATCTGACATGGAAGAAGATGTAATGACACTTCTTGTTTCTTGGTGTATTCTTATATAATTTTGAATACAGGTTACTCGAAGTCTGTAGCTACAAATTAGATTGCGTAATGAATTTACTAAAAGTTCTGTGAGCTTAACTTCTTACTCTTGAGGTCCGTTACACAAAATAAAAGGATGTTCATTAAATTAAAATAAATTATATAAATATTACTTTGGGAGTATATAGCAGTACATGGATATAAATTGATATTAGTTATGAAATTCCAGTTATTTCTAATAATCAAAATATTTCTTTTAATCCGGCAATTCATCCCATTATGATCTTTGTCAATTTAAGGACATAGGAAATCATAAGCGTTTGGAACCCTTCGCTGCTAGGGCCGTGATTTCTCATAAAGTAAAAAGGAAACCTTTATATATATATTCTCAGGTCTCCCATAAAAAGTGTCACACAATAAGAAAATGAAGTTTTTCGACTTTTATGTTCGATTTTACGTTGTAAGAGTAGACAATTTCCTGAAACGTTATCTATCTCAACCAATAAGTAATCATATTTTCTAAACGCACGTATCAGCTGCACAACATCGCGAGCAAATGTGAAGTTTAGACAATATTGATGCCACACGGTTCGTCGTCGATAACCTTTGCCGAGATGCTCGGTACTAGATTTCATCCTGGGTTCATATTCCACGCATTTCGATTAATCTGTGCAAATACATATATATATATATATAGTTATACCATACAGTATACCATAGCATCCTTTGGATACGGAAAATCGAAACTGAGCGAAAGCTCCGTAAAATTTGATTTGTTTGTGAGCAATTTTGCAAGCAGGACGAATCTAAAATAATCAGTGGTAGAAGCTTCCATTGGACTAGTTGAGCGTATAACGATATTGATAGTTTCGAAATACAATCAAGGAGTCGTGTACACTGTACACACTCATCGAATTATGCAACGTGTTCGATCGGAAGAGATGCTTTCACGTGGAAAGTAGTAGTTTCAGTTTCAATTATTGCAACTTGGTTGGATAAGTGACTAGTACCATTCGCGTAGTTAGGACTTTCTCAGGAGCAACTGCTCTTACGTTAGTTATTTATGAGAAAGATGACCACCTAGAAATGTGCATGCAAATAAAGCAAAGAAAGGAGAAGAGTTCAAATAGCAAATTTCGCATCATTTCGTGTATTTTCTGTAAGCTACGAGGCAAAATAGTCATTATGGAAATGGGAAGTCATCAATACTTCAGAGTGGATCCTTATCACTTGTATAAATTTAAAATAATTAGGTTCTTTTCGAATACCTAAACCAATTAGATATTACGTATTTCAGTAAATGGATTTCATTCACATGTGATGAGAATATTTTTAAACGAAGGAAACAAAGTCAAATGATTCACGAGTTTATTTACTTAATATATACATTATACATATTATGTTCCATTCGGAAGAAATTAATAACGACGAGTTACGTACTCTCTAAATCCATTAAATTAAAATTGGAATCAGCATAAATAGTAAATGAACATAAGTTTCATTTAATTTGCTAATTTTCCAGGTTATCGAGTAGTAAATAACTAAAATTAATATCAGAGTACTGATGGGTGTAAAAATCGAAAACGCGGATATTGACTGCATCCCGTTTAATTAGGCCGTGAAAAGTCCACTAAAACCACTGATTTTTCCTCCCTTTCTTGGCTTCGATTTAACTTATAATTCCCGCAGTTCTGCTTCCCTTGCAACATTTTTCAATGAAGAAAAATATTTTCTTTCTTTTTACATCATTAAGAGAATTTAATTGGGCATACATTAGCAAATCGTGAAACCCAGTCGATTCCTATGTATATGTACTTAGAATCTACATCGATTCCCATCTCTGCAGGCCTATTATTCCATATTAATTTCATTGGCAACCTTATAATAATTATCGCAAATAGCTGTTTACTCTACTTTTGCTCAGCTTTCAAGTTTTAAATGTTTGTAAATACGCCATTTTATTTTTTGATTGCAAAGAAGAATTACTACATCCTTCCCGAGCTGGGATTGTGACTGACTCCTATACTGCGTGTAACATGAACTTTTCAAATCAAGTTCCTTAGCTGACTGAAAGGTAAAATAAAAGGAGCGGTCACGAGGCTGCATTTATATATCTACTTGTGCTAAGATCGCGACGTTCCCGACATTGAGATACTAATGGTTTGGCCTATGACTTCCTTACAATCGTTCTTTTGAACAGGTGCACGTCGATTCGTTGAATTGCAAAGTGCATTTACCATTCCTACTTTTGAAAAGGACAATCTTATTATTAACAATCGAGTACAGCCTACATGATCATTTCAGACTCACACTTTGGAACTTTCATCAATATAGTTTTTCAAACGCAGCTCTATGCAATTTCGATAAAGTAGCACACATTTTATTCTTAAAGGTGGAAATGTTGAACAGCCTTTTAATGTCTCTTACAAAACACGTCAGAATTAAATATCATAATGGAAACTCCTGTTCTTATTATAAAGAGTGTAATTAGATACATATATCTCCTGCCCATTTTAATTTATAATCACTATTTTAAATTGCCATTTTAAATTGATTGTTAGCTTTAATTGAAAAATCGTATTAAGAATAGCGTAGATAAAACTCAAATGCAATATATACGTTTCTGAGAAACACATCTTGTCCCTTAAAATGACTTCTTATTCTTGTGCTTATTCAGGATTACCTTCAGTCCTTTTTATTGCTTCATTACTCGAAATTTAGTACTTTAAGTTAATGAATATTGAAACAATTTAATCAATAACATATTGTAAATATCAGTTGTTTTTATTACCTCCACAGACATGTCAAACTGTCAGAATTCTTCAGTTTATTGAACTCAAATTAAGTTTATCCGTCAGTTCGCAATATTATCCGTCAGCCCACTTATTGTTAGTGATATTTATAATTGCAAGTAATACTTATAATAATACTCAATAAATATGTGAAATATCTAGCATATAAAAGTTTATCTATTCATATTTTATGTGTTATTAGTTATCAGCTTATCAGTTTACCATTTCTTAGAGAGCATTGAGTAATACCTATGTATAAATTTATAAATACTACCTACTGATTCATGTAAATTTAGCATTTAACAGCAAAGAAACATATAGGAAATGTTACTTTGTAACTCAACATCGTATTACTGCCTATCTCCCCCTTGATCCTACTCATTCAGCAATTAGTGGCAGATTTCTGCTAATCTTTCCGATAATTCTCAAGTTTTATGTTGTGAATCAGTCCGCAAATTACACTATAATTGAGAAAACTCTTCTTTTTCATGCACTCCTTGAAAAGTCTCCCACAGAAGATAGTATTTGGTTTTCTTGTCTATTTACGAGCCTAATAAATATGCAATGTGCATTTAAGTAGATATTTATGTATATCCACTTGAAACTTTATGATTACCTCTTCATCAGACTGATCTCTTTTATAGGATCATTTAAGTTTCTATAGCAACTTTGCGCTCCAAAAGTCTTCAGCTATCTTCATCTTTTGCATTACAATTATCTACAATTGAAAACATTTACAAATAGTTCTTCGACTTCCTGAATATTAAAGAAAATTCGGTATCTAATAAAATAAATACAATTGTTGCGTTACAATTATTAAAATTTCACAAATATTTTAAAATATAGTAAACGGCTTTATTTTAATCCTTCTTTAGATGACAGTTCTCTGTTTGGCAGTGGCTACTGTCGTCTGCGATTTACCACCAGGCACCAGAAGGAATACATATCTACCACCGGACCCGACGAAAGGTTATGACTACAACACACCAAAAATCCCATTTACAAGGCCCACCGCGCCGACCTTCCCCTCGCAAAGGCCCAGTTTCCCAGTAGGGCCATCAAAACCAACCCCTACTTTCCCAACAGGGCCCACAAAAACCCCTGGTAGGCCATCATATCCCACTCCCGGTCCAAGGCCAACGCCTGGATTTCCTACGCCAGGACCAAGACCAACTCCAGGAGGTGGAGGATACCCTACGCCAGGTCCAAGACCCACCCCAGGATTCCCTGATTACACTGGTCAACCCTCAGGCGGCAATGGAAATACCCTTCGCCCTGGTGGTGATGTAAGTCATTTCAAATAATTACAACAACATTTCAAAGGTTTTAATGAAAATTCTGTGAGTTTAAAAAAAGTTTGAATATTTTTTGGATGCGTCAATGGATTCTATAGGAAATGTTTAACGATTTCAAGGGACCAGAGACATCACCATTAGTGACTTGCGCAGAACAGCCCGAGATCACCTGAGCAATTTGTATCACGAGAAAAATTGTCAGGAATAGTGAACATAGTCAATTTGTACCTTGCTATTTTTATGAAGATTGGATATTACGTTCAATTCAATTGTTTTATTCTCACCCTTTTTCCATTTGTTTTCATTTCGCAAAATATTTGTAAATCTCAAATTATACACTCTAATGTTCCTATGTCTTTCAAAAAGAAACAAAAAAGATATTTTATAGTCTTGATACATTTTTGGATGGATTCAGGAGAGAGGGAAAATTGTTTTTGTTCGTATAAAAAATTAACTTTAACGATTAACGGATTAACTTTAATTTCCGTTAAATTTTCACCAGATTAATGGATTAACGATTAAATGAGTTAACTTTTCGATTAACTGTGCCCAGCTCTGCAAGAGACTAAATAAAAATTTTAGGTAATAGTTTTTGGGATTACAAACAGTTTGTAATGAGTTTAGGAAATTTTAAAGGGGAACGCAACAAGGGTGGGAAAACAGGTTTGGAAAAAGAGTTTGTTAAAAGGAGTGGGAAAAGAAAGTAAAAAAAGATGCTTAGAAAAGAAAGTTCAAAAAGAAGTTTGAAAAATGATTAGAAAGAAGAGTTTGGAAAATGATTAGACAGAAGAGTTTGGACATGAGACAGATAAAAATCTCGAGAAATGTGGCACTTGAAAATGTACGTCGGTGACGACAAATATATCTCGGTGAAAAATTGGATATCTTACAAATGGACACGCCTATTTATGCTCGGTGCAGAATACCTGGGTCTCGAGTCTCGAAGTAGCTCGCGAAGTAGAGAATCTGCGATCTAACAACGTGAATAAGGCGCGTTGAAGTTTACTTGCCAGCGGCTTAAACTTTTTACAAGCAGCGATATCACTACGAATGCGTTTCGCAAAAAGACCGACGAAAGAAATGTTTCTTTCATATCTCGCGGAAACATACCTGCTCTTTCAAGACGAGACTATTTCAGAACACTGTATTCGCGTGTGCTTGCGACTTCCTTCTTATATGTCACCAACGGACGTAGTTTCAACGTTGAAACAAAAATTACAAACTCGTACACACAACTGGAAACAACTGAAAATGAATTTAAAATGTATCGTGAGAAAGAAAAGCTTTTCGCAGTCCATGAAGATTCAGTCGCTCAGTGAGAACAATTTTATTCTGTGACCGCCAGCGGCACTCAGTTGGAAGCTTGCACAGCTTCTGGAAGAAACTGAAAAACAATTACGCCAAATGCACTTGTTTATAATTTTGAAGAATTAAAATTGACTGTAAACAGAAATAGAAGTTGAGGAAATCACTTTTATGCAAATCCATTCATCGTGATTTTGTCATACAGTTTGAGTATACTCGTATTATACGCTACACTGTTAGAAAAATCTGACTGAATTTCAATGCACATGTATTGGAAGTTTTTCCCACTCACGTAAATTAAATTTCATGTATCGTGGATTGAGAAGTCAATTACAGGTATCTTAAATTTCAGATACATGAAAATGAGTTTCATTTAATTTACCAAAAACTTAAATTTCAGTTACAAGTGTACATTAAAAATGCTTGAAAATTAAAGAATTTTCTTACAGTGTAAGTATTTAATCAATATTGTAAGATTGACAGAGAGCCCCCGCTATTATGAAGATAATGCATGCGATTCATGCAATTGATTTAAAACTGGTTTGCAGACATAATATGTAAAGTTAACAATCCGACTATAAAACGCAGACAAAGAAAATAACTCTCCTATTTTTAGCACTATACTATTTTTTTACCTTATTTCCCACTCAATCGTTGTCGAGACAGAAATAATTGCATAATTGAATATTCAATAATATATGTATGTAAAATCAAGAAATATTTTCCTCTCAGAACTTATGCCATGAGTGCAACACGTTGCATATTTTTTTAAAAATCTATTATCATGAGTATATGAGAACTTTCATTCTCAAAAACGAAAAGTTTCCCTTGCATTTCAGCATAGCTGAAATTCCGGTTTCGAATTATAGCTGATGTTTTGTAATGAAATTTCGTTTAAATACCTCTGCTAATTACTAAAAAGGTTTTTTTTATCAAATGTATGAACATTTTTATGTATATAATCACATGTAATTACTTAAAATTAAAATATATTTGTGAAACTAATTCTTATATGTGTCATTACAGCACGACCATGGTCACCACGAGCCAGGCATGCCTTTCGATTTCAATTATGCCGTGAAGGAAGACGCTTTTGGTAACGATTATTCGCATAATGCTATTAGCGATGGAGATGTCACACGTGGAGAATATCGAGTTCAGTTACCGGATGGTCGTTTGCAAATAGTTCGTTACACCGCTGACTGGAAACACGGATTTTCAGCTCAGGTGTCTTATGAAGGACAACCAAGATTCGACGTAGCACGCCCTGGTGGTAACTTCCAAGGATACTAGGATTTTTCGCAATCTAGGAGCACCCTGACGGTACTCGAAATTTTACTCGTATAACGCACTTTAAATATAAAAGAAACTTTAGATTGTGCTTCAACAATGCATTTTCCTTCCGTTCCGTTTGATAATCTACTCGCATCAATCATTATCGGAAAAACAGTCGTCCTTTGACAAAAATTTCTGTTTTACAGAGAAAATCGTAACGAGTGGGAAAACGAATTTTAAAAAAAGTGGATCTTGTCACAAACGGAATTCACAGGGATAGATACACTGAGAAAAAAATGATAATCGCGCTCTTTTGGGTGCGAAAATAATTTTTACAATTGTTTGAGATTCTTTAATCCTGTATCATTTGGCAAAATTAAAATTGGCTAATCGTAAGACGGAATGAAAACCATTTTAAAAAGAGACAATAAAGAGAACAATAATTTTAGGCTTTGTATGATATAAGTATAAAAGAATTAAAAATATAAAAGAGCAAAAGGAATTAGCCAATTACTATTTTGCCATACAATAAACTCAACTGCAATTATGTCAATCCTAATGTAATTTATTTCAACGTTTATTGTACAATATTTAACCGTTTGAATTATTGTACTTTACGCGCATCGCGTACTCACAGTAGTGCTAAACGATTACGACTCAGGTAGTTTACACGTTTTAGAAAAACGTCATAGCAATCGTGAAAAATCGAGTGATCTTTAAACTTTGCCGATTCATTCTTAAGAGTTTTCTTCTATTATTCATTTTTCTCTTCGCAACTAAAAATTTGAACCTCTATGTATATACCTTATTCTTCTGTCATATTTTTATACTCGCATCATTTTTTCTAACTCTTTTGCTAAATTTTTTTACTCAAACTGACTTTGGTATTTACGAATTGTGCAAATAAAACCAATGACAAGTGTTTGATTGCTTTTGTTACTTTCTTGCTTGCTATTATGAACAATTGAACCGACGAAACGTAGGAGGGGGTAGACAATTTTTTAGTCTAAGCGCAAACGGATCCTGATAATATATAAAAATTACAGATTAAAAAGTGTTTGTTGATATTATGCAAACAGATGAATTACTTGAAATAAATTCCTAAAAATGAAAGTTCAAAAAAATTTCAAAAAGGGTGACGAATCAAGAAATATTATATTCCCTTCTACGGTGCGGCGGTTCAATTTGATAATTTTGATTTTAAAAATAGTAGTCTTTTAAAGTGTAAGGAAATTTTTGTATTGTATATTAATATAGAGTGTATAAGACTAGTATATTAATACCAATAGAGCTTTATATTGTAACAGAAATGTCAGAATTTAATTTTGACTTGCTTATATTGTAGCTTTTTGTGAATCTGATGAAAAAATTATATACTTTTATACACAACATATATGTACGTCTGCAAAACAAGTCTGTTTTGTTCTATATTTTACGAATTTTATTAGAGTTCATTTCATCTATGCATTCATAAGCTAGCGGCATTTATTTCAAATATATAAATGTTCTCTCCGAAAAAGTTTTCTTTTTAAAGTTTGCTTCTTTCATGCATCATTGATGCCTTTGGTGTAATCACTTTTTCAAAGCAATTACAGAAATGTGTGCTCAACGGGTAGGAAAATAATAGACCACAAATGAGCGTAAAAAAGCGTAAAAAAGCATTTGATATGCAATGAATGAAGAGTTTTTACTGCAGTTAGAAAATAGTATGTATGCAAGAATGAGTAATGCTGATTTTTAAAAACTTTTGAATTTCATAGCCTATCATATATCAAAGACCTTTTATATTCAGTAAATAGCATTTATAATGACTGTAAAGTAAAACTCTTTTAATTTAAAAAGAAAATATATATATGAGAGCAATTTCAAGTCAGAACCAGTGCACGTATATCTCGAACTCATACTTTTGATTTATTATGAGATTCAACTCGGTTTCAACCAAAGAATAAGTTTTACAATGTCAATCTTAAATGTTATTAAAGTTCAGATAGTAAAGTTCATAGTAAAGTTCAGGTCGAAATAAATATATCTGAAAAGCACAGAACAGGAAAGTTTTGAGAATCTTTTCAATCGCAGAGTGTAAATAATTCACTGCTCTCAGGACGTTTTACAATTCTGAACACGTACAAGTTTCTAAAGAAAAACTATGGTCTCAAATCATACACGAAACAATGCAATTGTTCTCTGTTGCATATTACTTTTATTTTTTTTAACTTGCAGCTTCAACTCATTATTTATCGTTTCCCATGTTATTTATTCGCGGTCATTGAAAATAATCTTACAATGATTCCATCACATATTCTAAATTGCTTCCGCTACTGTAATATAAAGCTTTTTCGAAAGTCTCGAAAGATTATAAAAATAGTAAACTGCGTTGTTACATGCTTCAATTTAGTTTGTAAGTATTTATTTTTAAAAGAAATTTGTATTCTAAGACTATATTATTCTATTCCATTGTAACTGAGCTGTCATTTCTTGATTTGCAGATATTATTGCAGCCTCCTTTACATTGTAATGGTTAAAATTTTCTGACACAGCACACCCTGCTATTAATGTGCTGCAAAAGAAAATAAATGCCTCGATTCCCTCGCCCAACATAATATCGTTCAAATTATGAGTTTCGCATTGTTTCTGCAAGAAATTACATCAATCGTCCTAATCTGAACTGTTTAACAAAAATCAAGGCGGAGGAGTTTAAGAGTTGAGACTTATCACGACTCGTTACATTTTTCATATTCTAACATCAACCGTGAGAAACGAGATCTGATACCTCTCTCAAAGAGAGAAAAAATCATTAGTACAAGATATTTATAATGTTTTGAATTACATTTAGGGTCCAGCATTTCATCTGTCTAAATTATTATTTCACTTGCAAGAAAACATCACAGACAATGAAATATTATTTTGCTGAGATAATTCTTTCCAATTTTGACAATTTTTGTTATATATCTCTAAATTCATTCGGATAATTATAGTCTACGAATACATCTATAATGTGTTAAAATCGTTAAATGATTCTTTGTCACTTTAAAATGTAAATTGACGTAAGTAGTGCAAAATTACAGGTTGTAAGTGAGGAAGGAGGGACCGTGAAGAAAAGTATAATCTATTTATCCGCCCTCCTGTCTCAATTGCCCAATTTCGTCGACCTTTATATAGTACTCACTTTATAAACGACTAGAAGGCAATATAGTTATCGCGGCTGCGTTGCAACGATTCAATCCCATCGGAACAATGGACTACCTTGAAGACGCGGCCATACCAGGGAGGATCGGAGGCTGCACAAAAGTAAAGGCAAAAGTGTTGGTCGACACGTGAACTAATCTCAGTAGAACTCACTTTCACTGCTCCGTGGGAAGATCGGATCCTCGTCCATTACAGGGGTTTTCATTCCAGATGTGACTTAGTCATTTCACTGCTACTTCGTTACACGTTCTGTGTATGTATCAACCGTAACCGATACAAATTGAAAAGGTGCAAAAGATGATGAATTTCGCAATGCATGCCATCAATTGCGCTAGTTAAGAAGAAGCGCTTTTGTAGATCTATCCTTTCTGGTCAGAACATTCATCATGCATTCCTTCCAGTTTCTCATCCATTTTAGCTCTATTGCGGAATGCAGACAAGAATAGAGGAATTACATTTTTTGTAAAGATAGAGTAAGAAATGATAACAGAACATCATACATACAAATAATAAACATTCCTCTCTAAAAAAAAGTGATGTAACGAAATGACTCGTGTAGAATATTCCACTTATACGCACAAAAGATATCCTGCGGATATTAGGGTCGGAAACGTATAATAAAACAAACTATTTATTATAACAACGAAGAAGAATAAAGAATTGTGTCATGAATTATGAACGAAAGGGTTGATGTTGTTGTGAAATTAATATTACAAAGTAAACCACATAACCGTAAATCGTAGGCTGTATATTCTGCCACTGAGGACTTAACATGCCACATTATTTGTAGGGAAATATTACGGTCTAAATGTAGATGCTCTAAATGATTTAATTTAGGGGATATTAATATTAGTGAAGTCGTATGAATTATTGAATTTCGTTACTCGCGAACAACAAAATATAATTATTGCTAATCACAGGATATAGTACTTACATAATATGTATGGTAATAAAATGGCTATATGATGCTCTATCATAATTAATAGAGCCGAAAATAACCCGATACGAATTACATAACAGTATCTGATATATGTGAAGTAAATTTTTTTATAAGAAATTATAATAGATTGTCCCGTTTCACTCCAGCAATTGAGTTTGTCGCGTGATATAGGTACAGGAAGTATAGTCAACAAGTCAGACGAGTGAATACATTGAAAGAAGTTTTTGACGATATAATTGGGTTATTGATCTGCGAACACCCTCAAAGTTCTGTTTCTTTTCACATACTGGTACGAGCAATAAAATAAATAAAAAGTTGATGTCGTAAGTAGTGAATTTGGTGCTACTGTGGTGCCTTATGGGCATTGGAATGTGATGAACACCAATAAGAAAGTATATCGGCTCTACAGTTTCTGAGTTTCCCTTCGCGAATTTGTATCTTTAAATTTATCCATGCTTGATAAAATATTTTAGGAAACGTTAGCTTCAAAAGTATCCACATTAAATATAGAACATTAATTACCGATTACTGTTATTAAATTACTGAAAATAATATACCAGAAGTATTCCATACGGAAAGATTACATGGGCAATTAATAATATTCAAATATAGTATAATTATATGCAATTATATAGTATATATAATATATATATAGAAAACACTTCCAGTAAATATGCTACAGAATGTCATTTGTATTCAATTCACATTCCAAACTGAAAAGTCAAGCGATAGCTCATTATTTATTATATCGCGAGTGGGTGAATAAGTTGTAAAGGGCAAAGTGTCGAATCGAAGACTGATGATCGATTGATAGTCACAGGAATGAATGAATGTAAGAATAGGTACCATTAACCTTGCGTGCCAGGGTGCCAGCAATGTGCTAACGATTCACTTAGTTATGGTAAAGTGCCTTCTCCGAGGCCTTCTCACGGTGCTCCACAAACACCTTTGTTTGATACGGTTATGAACTCTCAACCATCCTTGTCGAATATATCGCAGAAACTTATCCACCCACAGAGAACAATGTTTCTCATGCATGTATTCATGTATACAGCTAGCACATGAGTCACAGGAACAGTAGGCTTATCCAGTCAGTTTGATAAGCAGCATGGTAATTATCATCAAACTGCAGAACGTTCATGTGGCATGTGATATTAATTAATGTCACGCCTCTAGCGGGAGGCGATATTCAAAAGTTTTCAATAAGTACCATTTATATGCACTCTCAATATTAAACATACACGTGCTAAGCATACGATACTCTGAATCTATTTTCAACATTATTAAAGCATCAAACATCAGTTGGAGGGATAAAACTTTTAGAGTGCTCTTTAAACAATCTACATGTCTAAATTCACACAGACACATTTTAAGCTGAATACAAGTTTTTATAATTTATAGGTATTAATGAGTATTCTGTACATATATATAATACAGGTACTGAACCTCATTTAACCTTTCAAAACTTCATGTAACGTTGATACCTCATCGCAGCCTTATTATGCTTAATAAATTTCGTGTAACATGATTCACCCGTCAAAGCTATATAAATGCACCACAAGCGATTTTATATCTACTGACAAGAACCTCTAGCTTTCGTATCTTCTCGAGAAACTTCAAAAGAAGTTTTATTTTTGTATTCTCAACTTTTCATCTCAAAAGAACTAAAAACAATCTAATAATTGTCACGTTACCATTAAAAATTATTCAGTTTTCATGCGACTAAAAATAGTTTTACTCAGACTGTTTTACATCTCAATTCAGTCCTAAATTGCAAAAGATAATATTTCGCTTTTAAAAAGGTGCTCATAGTAGGTTTCCGCCTATTCTACACGTCGGTTTTAATATTTCTTTTAGTGTACAACTTGCGACTTTGGACATTTGGAGAAGAAAGCATTATATATCATAAGAACTTATGAACTCTTTGTTGATACACATTTAGAAACCTCGCTTCATTCTACCGGAAGAAACTTTTAGACTTTACTTCAGTGAAGCAGAGTCTCTTTATCTTTCCGCAATCTTCGAAGTATTGTGGCGAATGGTCTTATTTCTTGCTGAACTAATGGATTTTGAAGTGCAAGAGGAAAGTAGTACTTCAGTGACGAGAAAATAAAATGTGACCTAGCCAATGAACCGTATCCTTGCTCCAACAGCAAGCTTGGACCGAATAAACTGCCCCGACATATCAATTTTCCAGTCGCTTTGCTCCATCGTATTTCATCATATTATATCTGCAAAAAGTTTCTAAACAATACTCTGCCTTCGTGACTATGGCGATTGCAAGACGCTCCTTTCCATGACGCTAATCTGCACATCCTACACTCGGTTGTGACATCTTTATCTCAATTCAAGAAAAGGAATATTTAAAAGACATTTATTATTTTTATGAATTCTCACTTCATTTAAATTGCATCTCAGAATCTACGCAATTATAAACCTGAATATCTGTTCGCGTGTTCCAAATAGGCGTTCACGCCCTTGAAACTGTCGGAATCAAATTTTGTAGGGCATCATTAAGTTTCCTGTGGATTTTTAAAAATTTATGAATAATGGGTATAAAATTTACTGCTACTGGAGATAAAGTAGCATTATAGAAGTTGATACTATCACTAATGCTTGATACAGGCCTGCATCAAATGCCATTCGTGCTTTTTTTACCTCTCTTAGACGGCGGGCGTTATATCGATCCTCTTTCGCTCGTTCAATGTCACCCTTCCCATTTACCTCTTTCCTTCCTTTGGACAACATCCTACCTCTTTAGGTCGCCGACTTTGTAACTTTAGATCGTTGATTGCCTGTAAATAGACGTCCCTCTTGGCATCGAAATGTAAATAGAATAATCACAAAAAAACTGCCGACCTTGGATACTCAGCTGCAAGATATTGCAAAAACGGATATGTACTTGTACAATGTTACTAAATACACTTCTAGTAATAACTTTATCATAAATTTCTTCAGATTGAATATCTCATATCTCAAATATGGTAAATCGTTTCTTTAAATATGAACAACCATCTACTCTTTGACACGCTGATTATTTTGTCATCGTTATTTTCTTCTGTTTTACAAGTATAATCGATATTAAAGACATTTATCGTATGTAAAAGAATTAAAAATAGAAGAAGTCTACATTTTTTTAGTCTTCTAAATTTTTCTACTTTCTGTTTTATTGAATGCATTTAAGCATCGAAGAGACAAGGAATTTATTTTCAGGTCGTTACGTACTCTTCGGAGCTTTGGAAACAAGCAGGCGTTATCAATGTCATTTACGCGACTTCCAGAACACAAAGATAACGTCTCCCTTTTTCTAACGCCAAAGAACTCTAAAATGTCTGACTCACTATATAGGTACGAAAACCACCCTTATCTTATAATTAATTTTTTTCGCCCCTATCTACGTGGCCAAGATACTTTTCCGGTTCGTAAATAACTCTATATCCACCAAAAACGCTTCTTTTAATTAAATGTTATTTCCCAAAGCTGCCATTTCTGTTCACTAAGTAATTTTATTTTTTACTATTCAATTTTACTAAAATTGGAAACATTTTGTATTTAAGCAGAAAAGAATAAGGAATTACATAAAAAAGGGAGCCGAGTGTTATCCCTGATAAAGCGTGAAAATAATTTTTACTAATACTTTGATAACTCAATAAAGCTTAAAGAAACGTTTTTTATTCACACGAAACTTCATTAGTTCTTTTTTATCTATATACTATAAATCCTGATTAATTCCATTGGAAAGCAACATGTCGATAGTCCGAAATAGATGTTTCGTGAACAACATCGACGCAAGCGATATCTGGCGAATACCTAATCGTCATCGTAACGAGTTGCACTAAATCTATCCGTAGAATGCAGTAATTCTCTTGTTTACAATGTGTACAGCTGTCTACGTACATACTGACAGAATATTCTACCATGAAATTCAAACGACATAGAGAGAGGGAATTTAATTTCACGCTTACACATTCACAGCTTGTCTAGCTTCCCATTGACCTGATAAATTGTGACTTTTTCTATAGAAGCTATAAACAAAGCAAAGATCACTCAATAAAAGATTTGCGTAACGCTTTAATGCGACGAAATTTGAATTTTTTTAAATTGTCCTTTTGCAATACATATTTTAAATTCTGACAAACAGTTATAAATATCGACCCTTTTCAGTTATTACTATCCTTTCTCTAATTAGGTTGAAGAAGAGGTTTTTCTACTATAAGCATATCTTTTGAAGAATAAAAATTTGCTACATTTTTGTTCCCTATTGTAAAATATCGATGTGAGGTTTTTTTTTCTCTGAGGAATAAAATATTTATGATCTTCTTTGATCATATCCAAGGGGTGGACTCTCCATTTCAGGGATCATTTCATACCAAGGGATTCTTATATTTTTCTTATCAGCTAGGAAATATGAAAGTTAGCTTTTTGTGATGAAAGTTTTTACAAAAAAATAAAATATTATTCATTTTTTCTCTGATTATATTTTTGAGGTGATTTCCACCGTTTTGGGATCTATTATCCTGGCTGATTGCAAAAAAAATCGATCACAGAGGCCAGTTAAATCTCCGGATGGTAATCTAATTTTAAAACATTAAATAAGCCTTTAAAGTATTTTTTTTTTTTTCATTATAATTATTTAAATTGTTTGCCTTTTTTCGTATTAGGAAAAATTCATAAGCCTGAACCATTTAGCCCTCTGCTAACACATTTCGATTACCAAAACTAACTGAATAGTACATGCAGAATGAAAGAAGAATTCGAGTGCCAAAGGCGTTCGTCCTAATTCATTTGTGTCGAGGGCGTGTCGGAGGGGTTACTGCAAATAACACATTTCCGGTGGTTTCCTGGGGATTCTACATGGAGCGAAGAGTGCCTGGAGAATATTCCTATGTAGTCACAGATTTCTAGGTTCATGACCCTTCAATCTTCGACGACTAATTAAATTTCGTTAACGCACTTCCGACGCATGACAGGGAACCGTAAAGCGATGTGACTTAACGGCCTAATGTACCTTAATTGAAGCTTGTCGTCAGTATCTCTATAGTTTAAGCCAAAGAGAGGCTTAATTTTAATACATATTTTGGCAATTCTTATGCCTCTTGCATATATACAATTGGATATATTATGTATTTGATTTTTTCTTTATTTTAATCTATTAATCAAAACATTTTTGAGATCTCAAAATAAAGCAATAACAGACCTCACAGTCCCTATGAAAAAAGTAGGGTACATAGGATAGCTTTTTGTCGCTCGTAGGGTACTTTTTTTAACAGGATGTCCATACTAAATTTTGCTCACGAAATTCCCGAATAATTTCCGCATTTTTCCCGCTTATAAATATAAAGTTCCTCTTACAATAGATTGATCATACAATACATAGTGGGTTTCGATATGCATAATTTGCTCCACTGCAATATTACAATTTATTTAAAAACTGTATTTTTTCATTTTTCAATCATTTTAATGAATTACAATTTTAAGTAGGAAAAAGGTAGCGCAGTTGAATTGCAGAGAATGCGTAGAAAATAAGTCAATCTCAGTTATAGCCAGCAGCAATCCACTAATCATGAAAGGGTAGTTGACATATTTTATTGACCACACATCTCCCAGTCGCACCTTAATCATACATTGTAAGTCAGTAACTACGGCGAATATCTGATCAATACCTACAACCATATACACATAT
>JAUEJJ010000021.1:14441438-14474955 GCA_032164275.1 Synergus coniferae | reverse complement strand
GACCAAATTAATTCACTGCTGTTGTAATACACTAATAGAGATTGCGTAAACATTTCATATATAGTAACCATTTACTCCCGTGCTTGTAGAGCACATAATTTTGTTCTAAACTGGAAATTAAAATAATGCAAAAAATTATTCTTCAGCTGTCAATAACTTACAACATTATACCGTCGATTTATATCCAAGCTCAATTTAACGCTCGTTTAACTTTTAATGTTCAGATTAGAAAAGACGCCAAGAATAATAAATATAACAAGCTAGAAAAATATAACAATTACACAAAATCTCTACTTAATAAATTAATTCAGGAGTACATCGATGTACGTTGTTAATGCCTCCATCTAGGAGATACTTAGCGAAGTTTCCAAGGACAATTCAAAGTACTTTTATCTATAGAACGCTTAGATTAATGCCTTTCACCTGTTCATATAATAGTTTAGCTTTCCTATTGACTCCGATTTCAATGATAAGCAGATATAATTCCAAGACTGAAGTCACTAAGAAAAGCTAATAAATCACATAATTTGTCACAGTTACTAATTATTACAAGGCCTCTGACATAAGAATGAAGAGGAAAAATGTATTAAAAAGTTTTATATGTACGAGTATAATGCTGTTACAATTTAAAAGTTAGATGATTCTCTCGAACTACACTGAGAAAAAAAATACTATTGAATCAAAAGTATGCACTTTCATGTTCGGTCAAAAGCAAATACTATTGATTCAAATGAATATTCAATGAAGCAATAAGACATATTTCGGCTTGATAGTGATGCTGTGAATTCGATAATAAGTATATATCTATTTGAATCAATAAGATCTGCTTTTGACTGAGCGCGAAAATGCGCACTTTTGACTCAACAGTACTTTCTTCTCAGTGTAGGTCCTTTTATTTTTACTCTAATTTGAATAGTTATAAAAGTTGCTTAAAAGGCTCAATTAGAAATTTCATTATCGTCTACTATTTCTCAAATAATCAAATATTGACGTTAAAAACTGGTGCAGGCATAGAAAGCTATTCATTTGTGAAAGTGGTCGCACCCTCGTAAAAAAGCTCTCGGTGCCGCGGTCCACATTGCTGTGGACAAAACTTGGGAGCATTAAAAACTTCAACGATACTGAAAAGAAAAATAGAAACAGGGCAAATAAACGAGTGCGCTTTTCCTAAGCCAGTGAGAGAAAAGATTCTCGGAATCACGCCAACTGCTTTTAAAACATTCGACCAATCGTAGTATGAGGTGTGTAAAAGTTTAACTACAAGTCGGATCACGCGAAGGTCTTAAAACATAAATTACGGGGGCAATGTTTATAAGCTACTTCCGTGAAGTTTCTCCCGCACTTTGAAAGAATTATCTTGGGCTGTAAAATTCTTTCGTTTATAGCTATTACTTATGCTTACGATCTCAAGTTTATACAAAATTATCGTTAATTAGAATCTTAAATTTTCATAAAGAAATCCTAAATACAAAATATTCGAAAGTCCGTTTGTATAAACTAACCGCACATGCTTTACTGAAGAAGCAAGCTCTAGAACCTACTTTTATAAAATGTAATGAGAAAGATGGTGAGATGGCGTAGATAAACACGTCATTTTTTTGCCGGTAGGAGAAACGCAGAAATACCTCATTATAGAAGAAAGATGAATAAAAAGTTACAATATTCCAGGAAATGTGATATATATATATATATATAGTTTATATTATATATATATATATTGTAATACGTTTTTACCACCTCAACAATGTCTCTGTACACTTTTCATTCCTCGCGCTTCAGAAGAAATGTTCTTGTTTCTATATTTTGTTCTGTTCTGAGTCATTAAAATTCTTTTTTCGTGCCATAAAACATCGCGCAGTTATTTATGTTATTTATATAAAGGTTTTTATATTATAAAACGATAAAAGTCTTCAGTAGTAACATATGTTTTTTTTTTAACGAGTAAATTACTTTAAAAACTTGAATTTCATTATTTTTTTTTGCGTAGCGTGTGGATGATTTATTCGTTGACACACAAAGGAAATACTTGGGGTGGGAATATTTAGGAATATTCCCAAATATTCCCTCATATTCCTACACATTCTTCATTTTTTTGTATTCCCAAATATTCCCTACATTTCCGAACATTATTTTGGGAGTATATTCCTGGTACATAAAAGCTCGAAGTGGTCGATCCTTCGAATGACAAGTAGAATAGAAAAGTCAGTTCGTGAAGGGGTCAGCAAGATCATTATCTTTATTTTGAATCATCCTATTTTGAGAACCACTGATGCGCGATTGCATAACGATGTGGGAGTCACGTAGGTAATGAGGTGATCCGGTGTGCATCGCCGCATCTTGCTCCCCATCTTATGTGTGTAAGTTTCCTCTTTTTACTGGTTGACTCCTGTACCTGTGGAACGAAATACTACGCTTTGGCCAAACGTGTGCACACAATGATCGGTCGAGAGTGAGAAAGTACATCTCACAACATTAATAGTTTTACGAAAGACAAACAATTCAACTGTTTCCCTCGCTATTAATTTTCATTAAAACGCGACCTACTTTTTTAAATAATTCTAATTCTATTTTTAACAATAAAATTATTGGAAATTTAAAATCGATGGGGTCAAACTGAAGCCGCAGATCGGGGAGCCTCATTCACACTTCCCAAGCGCAACGTTTGCCGATATTGAAATGACGGCCCAATACTGGACCAATCTTGACAGTCCTTTGATATAATTTTCTGCACTGAGAAAAAAATTCTGTTGAATCAAAAGTGCGCACTTTCGCGCTCGGTCTTATTAATTCAAATAGATATACTATCAAATTCACAGCATCACTATCAAGCCGAAATATGTCCTACTGCTTAATTGAATATGCATTTGAATCAATAGTATCTGCTTTTGACCGAGCGCGAAAATGCGTACTTTTGATTCAATAGCATTTTTTTCTCAGTGTGGATTAATATATTGTACTTTATTTAAACCTAATTTCTTCTTTTTACCTTCGTTTCTATATCTATATATATTGTACTTTATTTAAACCTAATTTCTTCTTTTTACCTTCGTTTCTATATCAACTGAATCACCTGAATTTTAGCTTTTTCTAACCGTAGATGATAATCACATGTCATGAAATATTGAATCAAATAATAATTTATAGCTTCGTGTTCATTTCCATCAATGTCCAGAATTAATATGATCCTATATCACTTTTTCCCGTAATAGCTTTGCTATAGTCAAAGTCTCGTGACAAATTGTTAGTATAGCACACTTTGTTGTCGTAACTGGTACTAGCTTAGAAGTGAGTTTACGTGTTGAGTGATTCATTCACGTGTAAATGCATGCAATTTAATGTTCACGCAGTCAGATAATCTGCCAGTGATCAAACGAAAAGATTTTTCTTTCTTTGCATTAGCAAGACTCTAGGCACTGAGAATATTTCTACCCTAATCTCAATCTGCAAAATATGGATATCCTTTTTCTTTAAAGCGCATCAGTGATTTTTAATTTTGATCTTAAGAACTTCTAAAACATCTCTTCAACCGTAAGAGGTAGTGAAGGAATAAGATAAATGTATTACTTGTCCGTTACGGAATGGCTATTTGAAGAGTGAAGAAAACTAAGTTTGAGTGGAGCACAACATTTTCTGAAAATGGAATTCCTTTGGAGATACTAGGGATTCTTTTCCAAGTTTCGAAGACGATACTATATGTTATCCTGGTCTGAGAAATGGAAGGAAGGAACGTCAGCGTAAAGCCACGACCTTTACTGTCGCACGTTTCAAGAATATGAAACTAGAGGCGATGACATTGCTGGCGTTAATTTCAGACCTATCTTGTTTGCTCAGTTTGTCACAAGAGCCTTCACTGAAATGACTATTATTGTTTTGGTTTACAATCATTTCTTAATTTGCTTCCTTTTCAAAACAGTCACCTGAAATTACTATGGCCTTCAATCATAAGTAAATTTCATAACAGCGTTGATGGAAATTTAAAATTCTGGCAACAAAGAACTGTCTGCGCAAGTATATGATTTTTTCACATATTCACTTTCGACTATGGACAAATATTCAACAACATACAAGTATGCTTACACAAATATGTATGAATGAATTGTCAAATAAATATACAGAAATTGTCCATGCAACTAAATTGAATCTGATAAGGAAACAACTCTTATAAATCGTTTTATAGCAAGATGAAGTAGGATCCAACAAGTACTTTGCTAGATGTTCCTAGAGAATGGTTTCTGGTTTCTGTCCCGTGGATAATGCAAACTACCACTTCCGTACTTCCAATTCATATCTTTATACCCTTAGGAATACAACCGGAATAAATACACGTGGCCAATTGCCCTAGCAAACCAGTAATTTTCGAAGAAAGAAGAATCCCAAGATTTCTAAATATTTATAACTAACAATATTATAGTTTGTTAAGTCTTTCAAAGAGATTTTAAAGGATTTCATGGGATTTTAGATAATCACCACCCTCTCCCTTAATTTAACATGAAAATCGCTGTTGAAATTCCCCTTAAATCTTGAAATAAAATTAAATTCTTATTTCCTCTCGGAGTAAACTGTTCTAATATTAATAAAATTTACCTAGATTGTAGCAACATATATTTAACAAAAGTGGCTTTGCTGATTAGTATATTGTGTTTTTTGGTCCATTCTGTCTCCAAAGTGTGTCTTGATGATGACAAGCAAAAAACTTAAACAAATGCATCAAAGAGAAATGTATTTATTTATGCTCTGTGACAGTAAAATCCCTAAGGCAAATAAAGAAGGCAGATTTTGGAAGCGGCTAGATAGAGAAATAAAGAGAAGAGAGAAACACGAAGAGAGAAAAAAGGAAGAGACTTGGTGGAGTATGTGTTTGTAAACTTGCAAGAAGCTGTAGTACTCATACAACCCTTCGCAGAGCACTGAACTCGTATTTCATGAATGGCCCAATCTGTTCAAGGATCGTTGAATCTTCCAAGTTTAAGTCACATTATGGATATAAGGATGCGCATACCGAAGCATATGCAATGCATCCCAGTCCATAATTTCAAAACAGATTTTACGGCTCATTGCTGAGGGCTCAGAAACACATGCGTGCTGTCCGAGACAGAGTTTAGAAATGAAAGCAAACAGCAAATAATCTACCTATAGACTCGAATATAATCGAATTTTCTAATGGAATTGGTAATTTTAATCCAAATAATTTTCATATTCATAAATTGAAAAATGCATAAAATATCTTGTTTAGAAACAGATTTGAAATAATTTCAGTGCAGAAAGAACAACGAAGAAAGTACAGGAATCATTAGCTCTGAATTCTTAAAGTAAGGGGCAAACACAGGAAAAGGGTCGAGTTTGGTTGTCGCTTCGCATTTCAAAAATGGCTACATCACCATTAGGGGAAAATGTTTCATCCGTGAAGCGGTAAAGCAGTAAAGGCACCCCAGCGTCGTATTACTGAAGAATAAGGAAACATGAAGATGTAAATCGTTAATGGCTGTCGTGACTCGAAGAGTGCTTCAAATTTTTTATTCCTCTCAACGTGTAAGCGCCAGTTCGTCGCGCTGCTCCGCTTATTACGTCATACGATTTAGTTTAAGTAGCTGATTCTATTAAATGGTTTCAAAAAATTATTGCCTTAAGTACAACACATTAGAAGCATGAAACACTCGAGGCCACCACATCTACTGCAAATAAAACTGTATGTACTGATGAGTGCAATAACATTTTTCTTCAAGAATATTCATGTAGGGAATGTGTTGGAAGTATGTGGAAGTTTATTTATACTTAAAAAAAATGTATAAATGCATTTAGGAAAATTTTTTGAAACAGAAGAAAAATACAATAAAATCTAAGAGCAAAGCGTCTAATCCATTAATTTTCTTGTCTCTGGATGTGACATGTGGTGGTCAGAGATAGTGAAAAAAGCTTCACGGTCCATTTGGGGACAAGGATTATAGAGAAAGGACTTCAACTGCCGTAAAAACTTGCATTGAAAGTTATATACCCTTCCACATTCGCATCAAACTACTATCCGAGTACGTAACGGAAAGGCAATAACTTTATACGAGTCGGTAAAACGTAGATAAATGTAAAAGTTCTTTCTTGCCGACTGATTATAGTCTTTGCAGAAAATGGTTCTTTTCATCTAGTTTGATTCAATTTCCTCTTTTCGTTTTCGAAACTCCTAATTTACTTGTTTGAAAACTTGAAATGCTTCTAGCAATCACATCAGAGTTATAGACGTAGATGTCCATCTATCACTAGTCGTTAAATAAATTGGGGATGTTTTTAAATTAAGAATAACAATTGCATGGGTGTGTATAAAATTCCTAAATGAGAAGGTCGTTACGTGGATCTTGTTAATTAATATTATAACACTATGCATAACAATCATTGCAAAATTTTAATTTTCTGATTCTCTACGTTATCCCTATTTTCAATGAGCGAGTTTACTTTATGTTTCATCGCTGCTACAAAGTAGAGGAAGTACGAACTCATTACAGAGGATTGGTCACAGTTACCATTTATATTTCGGTCATAGGATTTACGTCCATATTTAGAAAAGTAACACTTGATACAACGTTCCTGATATTTACTTTACAATATCAGTGTAGTTTCTCGTAAGTTCGTGGTATACAATCATAAGCTATTATACTAAATTTTGATTGTTAATTAGAAACTGCTGCACACGCATACATGAGGTATTGTTATTATCAGTTAGAGATAAAATTAATTAATTAGAATCTGCTACCATTGTATAGCCATGAGGCAGTGAATTAAAATCGACATATTGTTAAAAGGGGCGGATTATAATTACGCTTTGAATAAACCAAGCAGAGAGGAGGATCAGTGCGCCTTGCCACTGTAGATATTTGATTCTTCATTAATTTTAATGATTGCTAAACTTTATGATCAAATAATGATGATTAAAATGTAAACGAGATGCATATATATTTTTAATTGACTATGAATCATGTGCGAAGTCTATCAACGCAATAGTCACTACGTCTGACCGCAGAGGTATTTTACTACTTAAAATACGCAGCGTGCAAAACCGAGCTTCTATTACTGGAAGCTTAAAATACCGTAATTGGATGACTACTTTGAATCAAGCCCATGCATTTTTTAGTGAGTTGTCTTTAAATAACTTTTTCCCTTCATTCAATATTATTCAACTAATGAAATTCTCTCGACGAATGGGGAAATTCTGAAATCGTAAAATACCTTCTTCATTTCCTCAGTTAACGGGAAAAGTAAAATGTCTAAATTTACCATTTAAAATGGACAAATACGTTCTGAACGTATTTTTCCTCTGGAATTTAGTAAGTTTTAGTATTTCAAATTGTAACTTTTGCAACGAAAATAGCTAGGTTTACAACTTTGTTAGCAAAAATTACAATTTGAAACCGTAAAGCTTAACAGTAAATTCTAGAAAAATGCTTTCAGAGCGCATGTTGACTATTTAAAATAATAAATTCAGCGATTTTATTTTTTCCGTGTTGTCATTATTGATATTATAAAAGTGTTGTACTGAAATATATTTTTATTAGTCATTAGACATTAGAAAATCTCTTAAAATCTCTCTCTCTCTCTCTCTCTCTCTGATGAACAAGAGGGGTGCCAAATTAAAGAAATCGTCCTGTTTTGTACGTTTTGTAATGTAAATAATAGAGAATTTATTTGAATTTTGTAGAAATATTTATATTTCTTTATTATGATAAAAATATACAACGTAGTTAAATTAAATGGAAAAAGTTTTGAAATAGAAAAGAATAGAAATTAATTTTGCAATAGATATTCATAAAATGATTATACGAGCTGAAGTGGTTGATACTAAGGATAAAAAGAGGGTTGAGGGGTGGAAAAATCAATCTAACCGTGCGTTAAGTCGCGTATCGCGTTTCGATACACAATGAATCGTTCACTGAATCAGGGATCGTATTTATTGCATCTCGAAGCCACGGAATGTTGCAATTGAGCGAGACAGTTGTAGATCGATGCTGGGGCAGTAAATTAGATCAGGTGAAGAGGATTGCCTAACAGCTGCACGAGAACACATCTTCACTCCCAGCTGCGAGGGTTTCCATCTCCTTCACACTAAGGAATCTAAGATATTCTAAGGCACAGAAACTCTTCTTTCGATCGCGGTGGCCTTAAGCCAAATACACCTGGCCACTCACGCGGAAGACCGAAAATCCCATGCGTGAGTAATGCCTCTTTATCGGCGATTCTATTTTTCTGAAATGTTTTTTTTTCACTCTTCTCTTTTTCCGAAAGTACTTATGCACCAGTTTCTGAATCCCTACATCTACTTGAGCAACATGAATATCAATAAAGATTGAGTCGGTGTGACAGTTCGCATTATGCACGCCAGAACTGAAATCAGATTAGATGCGCCTTCTTGCCTGACTGCGAAATCGAGTCTGTGAATCGCCTCCTTCAAATTATATCATCCTTTGGTAAAAGCGTACCTTTGGAACTAGGATTTACGTGATGAAATTATATTTAGTGCTTTATTCAAACCGCACCTTCAAATTGTATTTTTCTTTTGAAGTAATTTAGTTTAGTAAGAATATTGCACGAAGAGACTTTGTTCCTTCGACTTTAGGGAAATTCAACACTCCTAACTATAGAATTAAAATCGAAAAACTATCGTTACTACAGAAATTTTTGATATAAAGTATATCAAAGATATAAGATCCATAATAACACACCATAACAATATGATATGTTCCTTCTCTGATACAAATTAGAAATTACTACACTGTGATATTTTTTTGCAGCTCGAGCAATTTCCATGAAAGTGCACATTCACTGTAATTAAACAGAAACAGACAATTGAATAATGATCGTTCTTCTTTTAAAGATAAGAACTACGCAATTTGAAAATAATTACAAAAGTTATGAAATTACAAGATAGATGAATGTTGAGCTCGACTCAAGTATGTATACAGATTCATATTTCGTGCACTTGCATATGAACCCTTTTAACTGATCTCTCTCGATTATCACCTTACACAACGCGCGTTTACTCTTCGTCAAACGATAGTTGTAAAATAATTATAATATAGTTTAGGAATAACAAAGCAAAACGAATCGTGAGATAAGACTCGTGTAATAAACAAGCTCAATACATTGTCCTCTAAAACACTTTTTAGCAGAAAGTAGCAAACTTGTTTCGATATGCAATTTTATAACCATGCTCAGACAAGATTATTATATTCCCTATGTGGAATGGTAATTTTCTTTAGAATTTTAAAGATTAATTTTAGAATTGGAGAAAATTCTTTTCCTTCTCGAAATAAGATCCTTTTTTTCAGATTTATATTGCATAATATTTTTATAGGTTTCAAACCATCTCAGAAGTAGACCTTAAAAATTCAAAGACAAGAATGTCATTTTCAAGTTAACGAAATTTTAGAATATTTATACAGGAATAAGAATATATATATATATATATATATATATATATTGAAAATGTTGCATTGTAATCACGACAATTTTAAAAACTAGATGTGGTGAGATGATCGAGATTTGCGGTTCCAGCATGGAATCCGCCATAATGGAAATGAGGCAAATTAAGGTTGGCTTGTGAATGAAAGCAAACGTGGTATAGAAATTCTGAGAACCAAATTGAAACGAAGCCCGTAATTACTAAGTGGAGACATCCCTTTGGTGTATACCTTATGAAAGCGAACTTACAATAAAATTGTGATGCAAGCAGCTTAACGTATCCCTGACTTAACCATCGTCCCACATTACTTGAAGCTATATCCTGCACGAGTTTGCTGATTGCACAAATCCAACATATGGGAGAAAATATATATATATATATATATATATATATATACCTAAACGCTTTCTTTTTGATTTTTCACAATTACATCGCTTGAGCAAATACGGGCATCGCTAAAGTTAGGATAGTATATATGCCGTCAGCGACTGACATTGCTAAATTCGCTTTATTTCAGATTCATCCGAAGAAAGGTGAAAGGACGTTCACGCGATGCAGACGTTGCCGTTTACGTATCGCTTATACGCCTATGTCATTCTAAGTATATGCCTAAGACTCCTACTTCTCACGACAAGCCACTCATTTATCATAATTATGTCTCGAGGCTATGTTACACATTTCGCTTTTTCACGCTCAAACTTTGCCATTTCCTCAGTTGTAAATCACTCTTTTATGCACTTTGTATGATCCTAACTTGTACATTAATGAGTCGCAGTGTAGTTATGTATAAGGTACTTCTGATGAGATTTAATTAGGTGCATCGAGAATCTCGATTATTTCGATCGCTGTTTACTCAAATCTCGAAATCTTTGTTCAATTTGACTATAAGAAAACGTACTTTAATTACGAAATATGATTGAAAACAGAGTGAGCTTTCAAGCCTTATGATATTCAATCGCCACAGATTGGAATTCCAAAATTCAATTTCAAAGTTCTTTTCACACTTAATTGCAATGCTGGAGAAATGATTGTCGAAAATTTCAAATTCACACAATTATATCTCCATGCAGTTAGCTTGTGTATTCGAAACTCTATAGTTCTTTTACACGTTAAGGATTTCCTCTCCAATTTGAGGTATGAATTTTAGGTAGAAAGCTTTAGCAATATAATCAGAGTGGATGCAATTCGTTATCTGCGGGATGCACCACAAAACTTGATGGAGAGTTCGTTTGCTTGAACCCCCCTCTTTGTGCGCCATCTTTTCACCGTCACCAATAGATGCACTGCCATGACACAGTTATACCGATCTTCGTTGTAAATCTTTCCGAGTTGCACTGCACTAAATCCATGATCTCGAATCACGGATGGACTTAGGGATATATAAAGCGGATTAGAGCTTCGGCTTTGTCATTCCCTCAACACCACTCAGTGGTGAGGACCTATTCTTATCACAAGCGGCATTAACGAGCACCTTCTACTACGAGGGAGTCTCTTCAAGTTTCCCTGTTTTCCCTGCCTATCAGGCGAAAACAAAGAGCGACTAATAACACCTCTGTACGGGCACCGTAACATCTTAGACATCATGTTTAAGGTAAGAACTTCGAGAGGTGTTGAACTAGTTTATTAGACATTTTAAGCGTATTCTACCCAGGTTCTATGTGCAAAGGACATTGTTATGCCAAGCAAGTGCAAATTATTGACGGGACGAGTTAAGGGTCGTGCGTGCCCCTCAACTACAAAATGTTCTCTTCAGCTAGACTTAAATCTACTCTAAAAAGGGTATTTCAGTGGAATTCGTTTTGGACCGTGTCTAGTGACAGTTTAATAGTTTTTTTTTTCGTTTTTTTTTCAGTTTTTTTCGAGTGATTTTACTTTAAAGAAGACTGACTATCCTTCTAGAACTAAAATTGGAAAACCTTCTCCTTTGTGACCTATATACATATGTATTTTCTGAAAAGAAGAACTCCAAAATAGACTTCATAATTTCTTTTACACAATTATTAAATTTGATAAATCTTCTCTTTTCTAAAATTTGTTATTATATAAGTGTTTATTGATCCTAATGAATCAATAAATCGTGAAAATTCGAACAAACTCGATACTAAAGTTCAGCTTTCAACGAGACATTTGAAATGGAAAAAATTAATTAATTTAGTTTGATATTTGATTGAGTTGAGTTATAAATAAATTCCACGAATAATACACAAAATACAGTCAGTTTTTCTTATTTAGCAAATTATACATCGTTTAGTAATTTCCATGAAATGAAAGTTGAATATCTATATGCAGATATCGCTACTAAACGAACGTAATCGATGAATACGTCAGTCAATTAAACGATGCGCACATACTTTTATCGATTAAGCATTACAACCAGTGATTAATGAACTTTCGTGCTTATTGCTTCCATCGATTACAGTTACGAAATGTGAAACCTTCTGATTTTACTGAAAATGTGACGGGAATTATTAATTAAACATTATTAATCACGTATCTCACTCCAAATTCATTTCCGCTCGCAAAATGTAAACCTGAGTATATTATTATGTTACAATAATATAATTTATTTGATGAAATGCATGATCTGATTGGATGTTTTATTTATTTTGTTCATAATATAAACAGCTACTAATTGGATTTTAAGTAATTACAAAGAGTTATGATATTGGTTCTTTTATATCGAATATTTTTTTTATACTTATGCTGTATTATATTATTATAATGCAGCATAGAGAAACTTATAATGCTTACTTTTCTTCATCTGAAAACAATGTCTGTAACAGGGTGGCCACAAAATCTAATTTTTCAATTTCCCTGACATTTCTCTGACTTTTAGACAAATTTCCCTGACATAAATGTATGAAAAATGCAAATAAGTTTTTAATAATCTAAAGTATTAGAATTTATATTTTCCCTGAAGTCTTCCTGATAAATTTTTTTTTCTCTGACATTTCCCTGAATTTCCTGACATGTGGTTAACCTGTGTAACAATTTATTTTTTCAAAAGTTCATTGATCTGCGTATCTTGTTCGAAAACGGATTTCATATATTTAATAAACAAGTTTATTTACAGCTGACGGTAGCTCTAGGGGTTGTGGCCCTGGCTCTCGCGAGACCAGAACCGCCGGTAAACTCGTATTTGCCACCAGGAGGTGGACCAGGCAGGGGAAATGGAGGAGGTGCAAACGGTGGTGGCCCTTCAAGCCAGTATGGCCCACCAGCTTTTGGAGGAGGCGGTGGTGGACAAGGCGGAAATTTCGGAGGGAGTGGTGGAAGCTTCGGAGGAGGCGGTGGTACGTATTGACTAAACTAAATTTATTCAAATTTCTCATGAATAAGTTAACATCACTTAGTGAAACCGTTTTTTCAATGTAGCTTGAAAACTGTAGCTAACTTGAAAAACCAGGTCGAGTGACATTGAAAATTTGATTTTTTGCGTCAACTCAAGCCAATATATTTTTCAGAGCCTCAAAATAACAAGTTCAGTTTATTTCACTGAAAACATTGCTAAAATACGGTTGGAATATGAAATATTGAAACAATTTTTTCAAAGTTAACAATAACATTTCTTGAAAAACAGGTGGTCCACCATCCAGTTCTTATGGAACACCAAATGGTGGTGGAACGGGAGGAAACGGAGGATTCGGTGGGGGAAGACCATCAGATAGATATGGTCCACCTACAGCAGGTGGTGGTGGTTTTAACGCTGGCGGAAGAGGTGGCTCTGGTGGTCCCGGAGGCTCTGGAAGTGGAGGATTTGGAGGCGGAAGACCAGCGGACAGTTTTGGTCAGCCACCTCCTTCACCTGCAGGGGGTGTCAATGGGGGATTTGGCGGAGGTGTACCATCTGATAGTTATGGAACACCTCTTAGGGGTGGCGGAGGAATGGGTGGCTCCGGAAGTGGAGCAGGAGGCAGACCTTCTGATAGTTATGGACCACCTTCAGGTGGTGGAAGTGGAAGAGGGGGGGTTGGAGGTTCAGGAGGTTCAGGCGGTGGATTCGGAGGCGGTAGACCATCTGGCAATTATGGACCACCTTCAGGAGGAAACGGAGGTTTCGGAGGTGGTGAGTTGTTTCTCTGATTAGAGAATTTATAGAATGAAAAGATCGGACTTTATAGGTTAATTTATTTGCAGGAAATGGTAGAGGTGGTGGAGGCAGTGGAGGTGGTGGAGGAGGATTTGGAGGAAGCAGTCCATCGGACAGTTATGGGCCACCGAGTTCAGGCGGTGGTGGTCGAGGGGGGGCTGGGGGTTCAGGAGGTTCAGGCGGTGGATTCGGAGGCGGTAGACCATCTGGCAATTATGGACCACCCTCAGGAGGAAACGGAGGTTTCGGGGGTGGTGAGTTGTTTCTCTGATTAGAGAATTTATAGAACGAAAAGATCGGACTTTATAGGTTAATTTATTTGCAGGAAATGGTAGAGGTGGTGGAGGCAGTGGAGGTAGTGGAGGAGGATTTGGAGGAGGCAGTCCATCAGACAGTTATGGGCCACCGAGTTCAGGCGAGGGTGGACGAGGGGGGCCTGGGGGTTCAGAAGGTTCAGGCGGTGGATTTGGAGGCGGTAGACCATCTGACAATTATGGACCACCTTCTGGAGGAAATGGAGCTTTCGGGGGTGGTGGGTTGTTCGTCTGATTAGAGAATTTATAAAACGAAAAGATCGGACTTAAGAGGTTAATTTATTTACAGGAAATGGCAGAGGTGGTGGAAGCAGTGGAGGTGGTGGAGGAGGATTTGGAGGAGGCAGTCCATCAGACAGTTATGGGCCACCAAGTTCAGGCAGTGGTGGACGAGGGGGTAGTGGGAATGAAGGATATCCTGGCGGCTCTGGGAATTTTGGCGGGGGTGGAGGAGGAGGTGGATCTGGTGGTTACGGTGGTAATGCAGAGGAAGAGAGCAATGTAAGTGATTAGATCTTTTGTCTTGAGATATTCCCATTGTCTGTGAACGAATAAAAATGGAATGTATAACTTTCAGGAACCAGCAAAATATGAATTCTCTTACGAAGTGAAAGACGATCAAACTGGTAGCAATTTCGGCCACACTGAAACTCGAGATGGTGATCGGGCCCAAGGAAATTTTAACGTATTACTCCCTGATGGTAGAACACAGATCGTAGAGTATGAAGCTGATCAAGATGGATTCAAACCTCAGATTAGATATGAGGGTGAAGCCAACACTGGTGCGGGAGGTGGAGGGGGTTATCCATCTGGTGGTCCATCTGGAGGTGGATTTGGTGGTAGTGGTGGTGGAGGTGGTAACGGTTATCCTTCTGGGGGCCCATCTGGTGGTGGATTCGGAGGCAGTGGAGGTGGTGGCGGTTACCCGTCTGGAGGTCCTGGAGGTAATTTCGGTGGTGGATTCGGAGGCAGTGGAGGTGGTGGTGGTTACCCGTCTGGACGTCCTGGAGGTAATTCCGGTGGTGGATTTGGTGGCTCAGGAGGAGGTGGTACTGGCGGAAACGGTGGGGGCAATAGAGGCAGTGGAGGATTCGGAGGTGGAAATGGTATGACACCAATTTGGGTTTTAAAAATTTACTTTCAATCATATAGTTTTATAAAAAATAAAAATGAATTTGATCAGTTTCAGGACGACCCAGTGGCGGCGGAAATCAAGGATATCCTTCGGGCAGACCTGGCGGAAATGGATTTGGCGGTGGTGGTTATCCCTCCGGTAGCGGAGGTGACGCTGCAGCCAATGGCGGATATCAATACTAATCGAATTCAATCTAATTAAATTAATGCTTCGAATGTATTATAGAAAACAAGGATCGTTCATAGTTTAGTCTCACGACACTGAAGCCCTGCAGGATAATTGGCAAACGGATGTTTGAATCTGACGAGTGACACGCCTGAACTGGCGTGGAAAACATTAATCACTCGAAACTATTTCTTGTTCCGTGTTTTAGGAGCTGCTTAATTTATCACGCGAGAAGATGCCAACTCAAGCAGTCGCCGGACACAGAAGAACGCACAGCAAATTGTTTAGTCACTTCTCAAGTACCAAAAGAAGAGATACGAGGAGTTGAGCATCACTATACTGATGTCTATATCACGTTATCCTCTTCCGATGGTTCTTTTATTTGCTAATCTTGTTTTCAGTTACTTTTTTAGGAATGATTTGAAACATATTAAATTCAAGAAAAAGTGTTGTTCTTTGATTAATGAGAAACATAAATGATAATGTACATATGTAAGAGGCATACTCGTCAAATTCGAGACATCCGAAGACCCCAGAACATGGGCTACTATGATAGTGAATGTAATAGCAACATTTATGTAAGATATCCTCATGGCTATACCCTGCGAATCCACATTTCCCAATGTGTTGACGAAAAATCTAGTTTAACTCTTAGTCCAAATAATATATAACCCGTCAGTAGTTTGTCACACGTCACTATTGGATTCGTACAGCGGACTTTTTATATGCCAAGTAGATGACCTCATATCTATGTATTTTATTTATTTACATAATTTATCATGTGTTTATAAAATCTAAGAGCATGTAGTTTATAGCGCAAAACAAACCGCATAAATAAAAAATGCGGTCAGCCATAAATGTGTTCATTTTATTTTGTCTTATACCCCGAAATTGTCACAATCACATTAACAAATCGATGAGACTACTCTACCAAAAAAGCCGCCTATTGATCTGGTAAATGCTTAACAAAAATACGATAAAGTAATCACTGGGAAAAGATTTTTCAATAAATAGACCAAAGCGATTTTATTTGAATGATTACATCTGTTCACTGATGCATAAATTCATTGAAGAAATTTTAATATTAATTTGAATTTTATTATTTAATTTTGAAATTGTGAATGCAAATAGCTTTATTACTTGAAAGAAAAATCAAATGAATATTTAATTAAAGAGTTTCAATCCGAATAGTTCGTTGTAAGTCATTCATTCGGCTTTCATTTGGGATCTCGCGTAACTCACTTAAGTACAGTGTGCAGCAGTGCAGGTAGGTACATAGAAAGGCTTTTGAGAATCTGTATCACTGAAGAGGAAGATGGGCTCGCAACATGGCGCAATCGATTGCATGTAGAGTAACCTCCTATTGGCATCCCACGTGTAACTTGCATAACAAACTCCATTATTCAGAGTAACATAGAAAGGATATTTTCAACACTTGCCATGACCAATCATAAAATTGACCTTCTTGAAGCTTTATAACCATCTACAAAACGTATAGTACGAGCTCATCTCTTCCGATTTTACGATCAACTGCAGTAATTATTCCACGTTCTATACGCGCATACCATTTCTTAAGGAAAAATTATCCATTGCATTTATCGTTTCATTTACGACCTTGGAATAGTTCCATATGAATACCATGAGCGTCATTAATTTATTACATCTTTCTTTTGTCCACTTCTTGCATCAAACGTCATACTTTTACTCTCATCATCTTTCGAATCTAATTCTTATGCAATTCATGTGTGCTTACCGATCCTTATATTTTTTTTATTTTCAACTTTTTCTTTTAATTATCTGATCAACTACTTTTTTCAAGAAACTCGTTACAATAAAATTACGTTAATAGCTAAAGCAATAATCTCAAGTCAATGTATTTAAAATGCTTCTGTTTGTGATACTCTTCACTATTTGGTTATAATAATTAAATTGTTATAATGTATTGTACGATATTATCATCAGGTCTTTTACTAAAATGTACAAAATATACTTGATAATTTAAAGACGATGGTTATTCTAAACCATCTAATTACGGTAACAGCGTGAATCAGGAACTCGAGACAAGCGATGCTGTCACAAATCTGCGGTTTTCTTATTAAATTTAATTACCGTTTTACAGTCAAATTGTGTATTTGGCAAATGACTGTTTTCATCTCTTTTTCATCGTAATCGCAACCGGGAACATAGTATAAAACGTGACGCTGTGTCGGTCCTTTATATCAGTTTTGTGATCTCTGGTGCCCAAGTGTTGTATAATTTTATCTCTCATGATTTTAACGGTGAGTAAGTTCAATGTGGTAAAATATTCACTATTCATTGACCAAAGTCCATTTATAAAGCATAGAAAATATGAAAGATCTATTCTCTATGAAATATAGATTACCAAGATATATGCAAGTCAGTTAATTGTGTGTGCTACTATAATCGTCTTAATTATCATTTCAAATCTCGTGTTCCCATTTTACTGACATTAATATAATATTATATTATTCAAGAATAAAAGTCAAGTAAGAAAATACTGAAGGATATTTTTTTTGTCATTTAGATATATATCTCATACCCCTGTAAGTCAATTTTCATTATAATTACTGCTCGTGCTGTAATTGCGTTAAAATACGATAGGCAGTTAATGAGAAATAATTAGCTAATTATCAATTTACTGAACGTCAATAAAAGTGTATTTAACAAGTGAAAGTATGCGCTCGATACAAGACATATTCTATATATATTTCAAGAATGCATTTTATTTCAAGAGAGTGTACTCTGTGTAAATGAGCTTCTAGAATAATTTTCAACTCCTGAGATTGACGATCGAACTATCCACAAACCGAATTGTGTTTTCACTCTATTGGCGATTCTAGTTGTGGATGTGTCCCACAAGGCTATTTAAATGTCTGCTTCACTTGGAAGTTCCATCTATGTAGATTCAAAAATAAACAGAAGGTCTCTTGTACAACAGAAGCCGAATTTACCCTTTCTAAAACAATTCTATACCAATTCCAATAAACATTTCAATTTCTTCAAATGTGTATAATATATATATATATATATATATATATATATCTACCTTAACAAGGAATTACTATTTCATTCGATAATTGCACTTTTTGTGTGCAGTCAATAGATATAAAGAATTTAAAGGCTTTCTTCGAAAGAAACTATTTCTGTTCTAATCATAATAAATTATACCTTGTAGGTTGAGCAAAATCTTCACTCTAAATGTTCTTATATAAGACAAATGAATTTCTTTGTGTTTGATAAAGGTATAGTGTGTGATAACAGTATTACGTGATGAGTTAACGCCACTTCGGTGCCTACATTGTCACGTACGTAATTAAATTGTGAAAGTACGCCAAAGATTTGCTGGCGCTTCAACGTGCTTCCTATTTTCGTAAACTACTTCTTTATTTGTTTGACAAAACACCATTTCGTAAACTTTTCTCATCACGTGTTTAACAGTTTTCTACAAACCGTTTTTCAAGAATTTATACATTCAAATATAAAAAAATCGGAAAAAGTAATTGGATAGTTATATGGTAATAGAATTAATTTAGAAAGCTTGAACAGAAGCCAATACGCCGCTTTATATTCTCAACAATATAAATGGAATATAGAATTTGTTTCATTTGTTGATTGTTAACTAAATGACATTCACAGTTACAAATATCCTTTACGTTAGCTAAAATTCTCTGAAACGTCGCGATCAATCATCGAGTGAAATGGTTTGAAAAATAACATAAAGTGGATTGTTCAGAAAATTGTTATTCATAAATCAATCATTCAAACATTCGCATTGCGGAATGGATAAATGGTTTTAAAACACCTTTCTCACATCTGCATCAATTTGAACGTTTCTGATTAAAAAAATTTGGTTTTTTGTCCCACTCTAGTTAGTGCACATAATATAATAATAATAGGCCTCAGAGATTGATCCCTACATCCCCCCTATAAAGAACCCTATAATATTTTCAGAATAAATAGTAAACAATTTTCTTTAAATTTCTACAAAATCGGCAAATTAGAAGCTTCACAGCAGTCTTTTCCCTATTTCCCTGTTTTTGAAACAGGATTAACATTTCGAATGAAAACTTTGAAAGTAAATGAAATTTCTCTTGATTAAGGGCGGGCGCGATCAAATTAGTCAAGCATCTCGAAATTGTTGCTGGATTAAATTTCGTACCTACTTGACACATTACCTCTTGACATGACGAACACGTTAAATGAACATTGAGAAGGATCCCACTGAAGCGGTTTAGGGACTAGTAAGCTAGCTCGCCAGCAAGATACACCTTAATTCAAGCGGAATTTGAGGACAACGTCAAGGAGAACGTCGACACTAAGTCTCGAGAGGTTTTAGCATGCATCATTCTATCCATAGGTTCTACTGTGGACGACGATGCTGGTAGGAATTTGGAGTGAACCCCAGGGACCAGCATATCTACCTCCCAGTGGAGGCGTTTCTCCATCACATCCGTCTAGACCTAATGTTGGCCACCCAGACGAGTGGGCCGGGGTATGTAGCGCAATAATGATTCTCCAATTTGTGCATAATTCACGGCTCTCAAAGCTCGATGCCGTTGTAAGATGAAATTCCAAGAGAAGATGGATTAATTGGTTTGTAGTTTGTGCTCCCTAATTAAATCTAACCGAAACTAAACTGCAGTCAGATTTAAGATGAGCATTTCCGACCGGTTCTATCATTACCCTGGCTATTGCGCATTAAATTAAATGATTGGGCATTCCTTCACGAAACCGCAAGTCGCGTACACCTCAATTCGCAATTACAAAATTTACTTAGAGCTATAATAGACGCACAAATAGTCTATAATTTCAATTGTAGAAATTACTTTAGTAAATGTCCTGTTAATTTCAATTTTTCGAAACATTGAAAGGGTGGTGAGTCGGCAGACAATTTCGAATTCCCGGTTATTTCAAAAATGTCAAGGCATTTCAAAATAATAATAATAATAATAATTATTATTATTATTAATATTATTATGAAAATTAAACTGCCACTAGCTTTGACAGAAAAAATCACAAGATAAAAAAGACACGTCATAAACGATTGGGAAACATAGAAGCTTCCATATAGACAGAATGAATGAATGAATGTATCTTAATTTATTATTATTGATTATTCTATATTATGTTTATTTAAAATTTAGGATCCAGTGAACTACGAGTTCTCATATGAGGTGCAAGACGGTGACGCAGGTTTGGACTTCGGGCACCGAGAAATGCGAAAAGACGACACAGCCACCGGAAGTTATCACGTTCTACTTCCTGATGGACGGACGCAGTACGTCGATTATATTGCCGATGAAAACGGCTATCGACCCATGATTCGATACGAAGGAACCGCCTCTTATCCGCCTGGGCGTCCTTCGGACCAAGGATATAAATATTAATGCTCGCATTGAATATGCATCAAGCTTGAAAATGAAGACGCGAAAAATGTCGTGAATTGCTTTTCAAACGCTGATCCTTTCGGAAGCAATAAATTTTCAGAATAAAGTAATCTCTGATGATATACAAGAAAAGAAAATCCCAGGAAAAAGGGAGACTTTGCGAAAGCAACCGTATTATATTGATACGCGGTCCTTAATTTAGACCTATTTTATTAGGTGTATTTGTATATTATTAAATATATTTAATAAATAGAACATCGTTTTTATAGTATGCGAAACATATATGAATAAAGAAGAATAAGCCGATTTATGACACCTCAATCTTTAATCCTTGAATCGAAAGCTGTGATCTATGGCCATACTAAAGTTAGCAACGTTTATGATAAAGGAAGATATAAAAAATTATAAATTGCAACTGCACCTGTTACAACGTTCTAATGCATATAAAAGGCACCCTAATACCACCCCTAACATCGTTCTGAGCAGTAAAATTTCAAATCCCGCAGTGATGACCTTTCACCTCTAACTTTTGACCTTTGGTCCATGAACTGTGAAAAATATATTTTGTTTTATTGTCCTAATTAGATGAATGGATCTAATGCACCAAGAGATGAATTAAGTATTATAGATGGAAGACTATTTTGTACGGAAGCTGAGAAATTCATTGATCCCGAAACTTATTGAGAACCCAGTACCATTTCTGGATGATATCCAAATTCCTGTAGATTATCATTTCTCTTCATAATCTCCGGTATTTATAACTTACATAAATATTATAAAATGTAATTACAATTAAAATTCCGAGCGAGTATTTATTCCGAGAGATTTATTTCAATCGTGACAAGGTAAATGAGGAAGAATTTGAAAAATTGTACTTTTCAGTAGAGGAATCTATATCGATAAGCGGATTATATAAAAGGGAAGTCAATTAATCTAGAAACATAAATCTAATCTTTTTAAAGAGAAAAGAATAAAATTTGAACTTTTGTAAAGCTTTTACTTAAATATTCCTCTTTCTTCTTGATTTCTTTTGATTTTATACTTTCACTCGGTAAATTTATGTGGCGTGTTCCCTGCACACTGGCTTTGGTTGCCAAAAAGTGAATGGCAAACACTAACAGTACTTTTACGCATTGAAATAATCAAGTCACCAAAGGATGTATCCATCCTTGTATATTTCATACGAGAAAGTATAATGGAATTAAACACTTACCGGCTGGAGCGAAAAAGACGTGTTCACGGTAATTGACATATACGCAAGACGTTCTGCTTTGGAGCCTGTAGGTCATTCGGTCGACATGAACTTCCGCTTGATAAGATCACCTAGCTGCCGGAAAATAGATTTTTTTAATGTTTGCTTACTCAAGTGGTAAATGAATCTTATCGAGACGCTAAATAATGTAAATGCGTTTTAATAAAATTCGTTTTCATACTCGTGGTACAGGACACGAGAAACATTGCACAGCCAATTAATAATATGTATACGAATGTAAAACAAGATTACTGCGTATTCAATTTGAAATTTCGACATTTGTACATTTCCAAATTAGCAAATTCGTTATTGAAATGATTATACAAAAACATTAAAATATTGGTTTTACTAATTTTCAACTCTTCATTCTGATTATGAGCGGAATTTCGTTTGGGTCATTTCGAGGGTCATTTTACAGAGTCAATTACTATCTACATTTACGTGTCAATTAATTTAAAACTGATCAACTCCATAAATTCAAAATTAAATTAATATTCACACCTCGATATGACATCACTTTGTGATAAAAATTAGACTCAGAATAAAATAAATGGAATGAATAACATTTTCGTGTTCGAACCAAAACTCGTTAGTCCAGGCTTATAATTATTGTTGTTTGATCGAATTTCAATTAAAATGGAGTTCAGCATAAATTCTAACATTAAACAATATTTTCAGACAAACAAAACTATATAAGGGCGTGCGTAAATTGCCAATTTCAGTAGCTTTCGGAGGAGAATGAAAGAAAAGGAAACTGGAGTGAATTCTGTATCTGGTTTCCTTTTGTTGTAGCTACCACGCGCTTTGACAAACAAAGGTGATAAAGGTGAAATAGTATTCTACAAAAGCAGTCTTTCCTTTTTCTCTAAATCACTATGGTATTGCTTGTTGCGTGTACGTTACATTCACGGTCGCTATATATAAGAATGGAGTACGTTACTGGTGGCCAGATTGCTCAATGAGACATATTTCAGCGAACAAAGCTCAACAAAGTCAAAGTTTTCTAAGTAGGATTTTCTGTATTTCCTCCTCTTTGAGTCATTCAGTGATGCAGAACAATGGATTCAAATTAATTTCAAACATGAATAGATAATTATATGCACACGTACACGAAAAGTATAATATTTCATAGCATATAAAAGTAACAGAAATCCTGACTTTTAGACAAATTTCTCAGACAGAAATGTATTAAATATGCGAATAAGTTTTTAATAATTCGCTAAAATTAAAAATGAATTTTTTGTACATTTTCCATGTATGGTTGCATGGGATAATTTTCAATCAAGTGAACTATCTATTTCAATCCGTTTTTATCTTTTACTGTTGTACATGACATTTGTACAATTCAACCTCGTTACTCTCGCCAACAAATTGCACCGGATCATTATGCAAATATTATGAGCAATACATTTGCTTTGGGAACGTATTGATCGAATAGTTTAAAACGAAAAATCGCCCTGCTGCTAACGTTAGGTCGTACATCTTTGAAAGGTGAGTACACTCGTTCGATGGTTTGCTGTATCGCGAAGTAACATTACAATAAATATGCCCGCACCGGATCTTCTCTGGACAAATGTGCATTCCAAGAAAAGTTGTACGAAAATAAAATTGCTTAAATGTGCAATCCATTTTCATACAGTTCACTTTACCAGGGACATTTGCATTCGAGATCATTGCACATATTTCGCATATTTTGCGAAATTTTCGTCAAAAATAAAAATAAATTAATTCACAATACGTGATACTTGTTCTTTGACCAAAGCAAACATCATTTCTTGTTTGTCGAAATTGGAAGGTGGATTGATAAGACATGTTTACTGCCGTGTTTGCAGCGAGCCTTTTTCGTGAACATATATTTGTTACTGAGTAAATCTCGTGGAATAATTAACGCCACTGCAATATTTATATGATCATTGATCAGAGAGTTGTTGAGTTCAACAGACAAAAAGAAATTACAGACGCAAATGTAACTACACTTGCGGCAGATGTATGCCCCTTCCTCCTCTTCTACATTAACAGCATGGGTAATATGGGCATACCATGATTAATACACCTCCAGTTCAATAATTATTTGCAAACGTAACACACACAACACCTATCATTACTTTAGCGCAGTGAAATTATTCACTACCGCCTACTTTGCCTGATATTTCTTCTTATATACTAAACGATCCTCACATTTTGCATTATTTTTAATACTTATGGATATTAGGGAATCTATACAAAAATCGTTTTTTATATTTAAATGTTTAAACATGTTTTAAAGTATTAAAAAGCTTTTGCGTTATTTCAAACCAAACCACCTGTGTTATCTTTTCAATTAAAATATTGCTCTTCGCGGTCTTCAATATTACACTTTCATTTCTACATGCAACACACAGAGAAAGGATTTTCAATTATGCTTAAAACGGGGACTCTTGCTTCTTTTCATTCGACCGTGTCATCTCAATACCGATCGAAATATGATGCACCTTGACATATTCATATTGCCTTAATATTTGCGTATAATTATAAAATTTTAATTATACAAATTATAGAGGAAAAGTGGAACAATTCTGTGCACTTCCGCGTAAAAATGATTTTTGTGTTTTTGTTAATATTATAACTTTTGTAACAAATTGTTTTCCCTGTATAAACAAATTATCACTCTTTTAAAATTTCTAGTCTAGTCAAAATCATTGAAATTCAATGAAAATTGAGTTTCTCAGATCCTTCTTTTTGAAAATTAGGATTACGCATACAATCACTCTCCATCCATCAATTTGCATGACCGAAATACTAACTAAAGTAATATGTAACTCACTATTTACACGTAATCTTCTAAATCACATGCGAAAAAAAGTTCACTTACGAAATTTTTTGTTTAACCTACCAAAACCGATTGGATGTGAAAGCATCATAGAACCAATACAATTTTTTGCTTGAACAAACTTGATGCACAATTATATAAGATAATCTGCACTGTTCTTTTGGTCAAGGTTTGACATAAATGGTTTAATTAAAAGAAACAAAATTAATATAGGAATCAAAGTGTCAAGTTATCTCAGTATATAAAATAAAATTTTTTTACTTTAATTACATTTTTTGCTGGCGTAATACTGGCAGTTTTAAGTCCAGAACTAAAAAATTTAAAAACGACTTTCTTTTGAGAGCAATTAAAACTTGAATATCAGGAAGTAACTTTTTATTTTCATGAGAATTAAGAAAATGCTTATGTACATAAATATTAAAGTAAAGTTTGTGATAATATTTTTATCTTATACTTTCGTTTGTGCTTGAAGTTTAAATTTCAATACTTAATTTGTTCAGTTATATAAAGGAGTTGTTTAGAAAAAACTCACTTGAGAAGATTGAAAGTTATTTTTTCGAAAATTGATGAGCTGCACAACGCAGCTATAGCTTGAGTGCGAGAAATACGGATCTTTTGTTAGCATTTTGACGACATTTCGACAGTGCTATACCGATTACCGACATACCATAGGTGAGCAGTTTAAAGTCCAAAGCCTTACTCCTGTCGACATATTTTTACATCCTTGATTATGCAGTACTTGCAACCTGTGCAAATACACTGCAAGTATGATCCCAAGTAACGAGATCAGATGTCAAGGTAACCCACACGCACTAATTGGGAGAGGCTCTGATGCGCTCTCTCATTCCTGCCGATCCGGTTTTCCCTGTGTTGTGCTCAGTTGCACATCTGCACTCCCACACACTCTTACACATACACATAAATGACAAAAAGCCTGCACGAGAAACATGCACATAGAAAACGAGCGCATCTCACCGGCGCGTGAAAGCGTTTGAACCAGACCGATTTGTCGCGGATTAATCGCGTTAATCTGACCAGTATCATTTCTGCGCAACATTTGCCTGCTGTAATGATCACATTTGCGAAATAGCAGCGTAATTTGTTCGTATGCGAAAGTCGAATCGCGTAGGCTTTTTGTCGGAATTACGATCCATGAGAAAAAACATCAACACGTTTTATTACAATTGTTTTTCCGCCATTAAGAACGAGGCATATCTATAATATTTAACTTTTATGTAACTTAATCATTGCAATTATAATACAATAAAACTATAAAACTAATACGCGCCACACGTAAGAATACTATTTTTTAGAGAGGATATCATCGGTTAAAACATATTTTTATATAAATCCAGTTGATAATTGCAGATCCACCCCCGTACCGGGTGGATATTGAGATATTACCTGAATTGTGTTATTAACATATGTATATAAAAAGTCGATGGGATTTTTATTGCGTGGAATGATTTCCAACTTATAGACAAGGTCGAACTTGGAAAGAGTTCTTGAAATATCGATGGGAAGATGAAAAAAGAGAACGATGGAGCATTGGAATGTGTGTGCAAAATATAGGTTTGCGTTCTTTACGCACGACCTCACTAACGCTTTTGTCCGTTATGAAAGATGAACTCGATATTGTGCAATTTACAGGACTGCTCTACTAAGCAATCAACGGGCGTATATAAAAGAAAGCAGTTACATCATAGGAGAGCATCGAGGATAGGTACATGGTTCGAATTAACCGACAGTTCTAGCGCTTATGCAGTTACATCAGCGTGAATACGCTCACCCGCGCTCTCCATTCAACGAAAGAAGAAATTGGTTCACACAAATATTCGCCGGAGGCTGCACGTCATAAACAACTATTCATCAGTTGAAAAATATGCTATTTCTACATTTCCCAGATTTATTTTATTCATAATTTATTACAATGAGAAATTAGCCCGCACAAAGAAAAAGCATGTATGTATTCGGGATATTAGGGTGGTCCAAAAAATTTAAATTAACAAAATTGAAGGTGCTCTCGAAATTATCTGCTCCTTTTGAAGAAAAAATGATGTAATATAAATTTGAGTCTTTTAAGTTTAACATTTTTTCAGTATTTATTATTGGAATAATTGAAATTCCAAGGATTTAATCAAGCCTAGAATCGCTTTATAGCTTCAAGGTTGGATGATATTGGTATATTAATTTCTAAACGTCGATAAAGGGGATTCTCGTGTAGGCGATTATTCTGAAGAATTTGACCGAAAGTGACTTATACTACACTAGTCTCTTTATACAACATTAAAAACAGCATCCCCTTTCCATTAAGCGACCATTAATGTAGCGAGTGAAGAATTCGCCAGGAGTGAAATTACGATCGTGCCGAATGCCGTGATATATACCTGTGCCCACGACCATAATAATTCCCGTTTGGGAACGCGATAATTCGATCCCATGAATCGAGGAAACTGCAGTCTCTTCCTCGTCCGAAAATAAAAACAACCCTTTTTTACTTTCGCCATCGCACGCGACAGGCGAATTACGAGCACTCTGATAAGTATTGATGTAACACCTTTCTGTGAAAAAAGCTGCGTGCATGTACGTAGCCGTTGATAAGAAGAACGAGGCAGCATTATGTTCAAACAACGAAAAACCATAACTTTTAGGAATTCTTTTCAATATTGAAAATTTATATTAAAATGTGGAATGATTTTTTTTGCTACTGTAAAAATATTTCGGTATTTTTGCGGCCAGTATAATTTAATATATATTTTATATATATTTATAAACCAGACAATATATTATTATTTTATATAATGATATTTGAAAGGTCAAACAATAATTATACAATATATAATAACAATTTTTTAATGTAAATTTGACGCGCATAGTAAAAAAATCTAGTTAATTTCTAATACTTTTTGCAGGATTAATATTTAAAGGTGAAATTAAGCTCATAATTCAATTAAAAATAGGTGCTTACTTTTTCCTTTAAAACGCGGTTCAGATAACTTATAAGCGCCCTACTAGAACACACGTAAAACCTTACACACATATGCTTTTACCAGGCAGCGTAGCAACTCCCAGGCAGACTTGCGGCATAATTAAAAGTTTCCAGTCGACGTCTAATACGTGATTAAAATGTCGATCTCTTTTTGTATGAGGGTGCGCTTTTAAATTACGTTGATTTAATTACAGAAAATCGAACCTAATGATGCTTCAGTTCACAGACTAAAAAAAAAATCATTTTTTCATTTATAAAAAGAGTCCTCAGTTACGATGAAGTAATAATTTTCACATATCTGTCCCTCAAAAGATATACATACATACTTGGAATTACTCATAAAGCTAATTATGCAATTATTTCAACAAATTTGTTAATTTCGCAATAAAGTGTTTCATTAAATTATTCCTTATCACGTCGACTGTTCATTTTCATCAAAGGCAATAAAGGACGCAAATCGAACAATAATAAAATTACACATTGTGCATTTTAATTAAAATCCTTATTCCTTTTCAATTAATTATTAAAGAATTACGCATAAACTCATCAATTGAGTACTGGAGAGTATTTCAGTGCATCATTTATAATGAAGCTTTAGTTTCAATTTTGCCTCTAATTTTCCGATCGTGATGTTAGAAAAATATCTCGAAAATATCTAAATATCTTGAATCATAAAAAAAATAGAGAAAAATGTAAGAAGCTCAGTTTCAGAATATGTTTAAAAATCAGCGGGACAAATTTACGACGCCCTGCTTTTAGCAGAAGGTACTGATATATGCTTGTCGAGCCGAAAAATGCTCGTGTTCGATTAAAATCGATCAAAATTTGTCACCAAGAGAAAATGAAAACGAGAAACTATCGCTGAAGGAAGCGAAATATATGAAAGCAATTTATATTTTAAGATTGAATTGTGATTTGAATTTGATGTCTTGATTTAAGAAATGAGTGAAGTGTGCTTTCTAAAAGGCTATTTTTGAACTGAAAATAGTTAGAATTATCAACGCATTCAGTCACATCTCTGAATTGCGGCAGGCCACACGAATACATATAATAATGACATATAAACGTGTAGACCCTCTGACGCGCCAGGCACGACGACATACATATTAGATCTGTCTCGCAGTGCTAATGTATCATAACGCGCAAATTCTGTGTGAAATTAGATACTCGTTGCTTCGTGGCTAATGTAATAAACAATGCTTATACCACGACGTACTCACTTGTCACGTAGATTATGAATATAATTCCATATCGTAACTCATCGAATTCATGCAGCGTCACCAGTCAGATCACTGACACGCGATGCCAACTGCAGAATAAAGAGCGCTTTGAGGTACAAAAGAGTTTTTTTCGAGAGAAAATATCACCCGCATCATTGCAAGCGCATGTTGCATTGTAACGTTCCAATAAAACTACAAGCTGTATCTACACAACAAGAGAAAAAAAAAGTTACACTTTGATCACAAGTATAAAACTGGAGCGGTTCTATTTATTCCAAAATTATTTCACAGAAATGTTATCTATATTCATCCAATAGAATAAAAGGTAGGTACTCTGACCATTAACTCAATTGCAGCGACAAAAAAGCATGTAATTATTATTCAACGAAGTAACAGTCGTAAATCCATATTTTGTGCTCGTTTAAAAATTAATTCAACTAATTTCTTTACTAATTCGATTTCCACCAATGAACAGTATTCTCGAAAAACTCTTTAATTACTTTAACAATGGAATTTTGAACAAATGAAATAATTGCGCGTTTATTCTATAAAAATTTGGTATACCAGTGAAAGCAACGGTTGAATTAATTTTATTTTGATTGATAGATTTGAATTTAATTAATTCAATCCGAATTAACTAAATTGAATAAAAGGCTTTTCATTGATAGGAAATCAAAGTATTGATTTCTGCACGGACAATTTCAATCTCATCTAGCTTACTCTGATTGAACTTTTCAATGTTTTTAAAATCAATTTCCATTAGTTTCAATGCAATCTTATTATAATCCCCAGGATTGAGGCAAGCATAATTCACTGACTTACGTGCCGGTGCACAAAGTGTATTCATAAATTATAATAAACGTAACATCTTCATTGATAGAAAACAAAGATAAAGTAAATTTGGTCAGGGAGAGGACTCTCGGTGTCCTTGACACAAAATTAAAGGATGGCAATGTGGCTTGGTAAGTACACTATTTCGTACACTTTAACCTTCCTGGGAAATTTTGCGTATGTTATTATTTATGTGTTTTGTGAATGCACTCTTACTTCATCCTTCGGATGCAATTTTTTATTACCCTTAAAAGTAATATTCGATTTGATGGAACGACCGCCAAGACACTATCGTGAAGGTTTTTTTATGCACTGGCCGCTGTAATTCAATAACTTTACCCTGCTAAAGCGAGGCCATTACGCACCACGAGACGTTTATCGATAAGATGAAAAAGAAAATAATTCACGAGCTACGAGCTTCTTTTTTTAGCACCCTATAATAATAATTAATTGAGTATGACAGTTACTTAACTTTATCGACTTTTAACACCACCACACTAAAAGTAAATGCTCGGATATTCAATGAAATGTATTAATCCGCCAAGTTGTAAGCAAAATTTTATTATTTATTATAGTAAATTTATACTCTGTCATTGCTTTAATAAAACTTTTTGTATTTTTTTGTACAAAACTTGTTTGTATCCTTGTGACATTAAAAAAATTTTTTTTTAATTTTTAGATACTATAAATCTTTAAAAAACACATCTTTTTTCGCTCAAGCAAATAGTTTTCAAGATAATATTGAATTGAATAGAATTGATGAGGTAATGCATTTTTCATATTCCATTCTATCGAATCGAATGTGTTATCGGTTCCGCGGGTTGTTAAGCCAACCGGTAAACCCGTATCTATCCGAAAAAATTAACAATAGGCCCATTAAAAAACTGTGAAAAATCTTTGAACTTGAATTTTTAATTATAACCCTTTGATATACATATTTCTAGAACAATAAATTAAATACGGATGTGTCATCAACCCACATTATAAATATAAAATCTCGTCATTTAAGCTTCGGGTAAATCTATCGATAAATAATTACAGGTAATTATTTCCAAGGATTGAAAACGTCACCCTAAGTTTATTTCTTATTGTTTCAGAAATTAATTAACTTATTACTATTTAATCGGCGTTTCATTTTATGACTGTTTTATAAAATAGGTCATTTGGGCAGCAAAGTATGTATAACCTGGTTTTAAACTAATCAATCTCTATTAATAATAAAGTACATTATAAAATATCTAATATGTATATAAAGTATGCGTACAATGCAAAGTATGTATTGTAGAAACTGGGAGATTCATGTCCTTGGCTCATGACATTCTCTCTCAACAAAAATGAATCGAAATTTTATCAACATATAATAATAATTATATAAGTATTCTGCATTTCAAGAATACTGATTCAATGATATTTTTATTATTCTACACTTTTAATTTTTACATAATATAAGGATTACGCAAAAATTATGTATTCAAATTTCTTAAGAGTCTGCAAACTCACTTACGTAATGTATTGATTGAAATGGAATTATTTCAAATTAACAAAATTTTTTAAATAATTAAAAAAAAAAAAAAGAGAGAGATTAGAGCAAGAAATTTTGTGTACAAGTGGTAGAAAATTGCTTCATGAGTGGAATATTTTTTGCAGGAAGAGGTCAATTGATAATGCTTAAACTGGAAATACAATTTTTATTGAAATATCCTGTACAAAAGAAACAAATGGTAATATTGAAAACTCGAAATTTTACTATTTTCCAATATTTCTACATAAAAAAATATAATTTAGTATGTAGTTCTACAAACGTTATTTTATTTTCAATTTTACCAATATTTTCACATTTTTTCTAATTAGAGGATAACGAAAATTTTCTCTTAATGAGAGTTTTCAAGAAAATAATGTGTATAATACAAAGGGTTTTCTGAATTTACTTTGAAAACACATTTCTTTAACAAGGAAACTTAAAAATGAGGTTGAAGTATTTCCTGTGTTATAATAATTGAAACAAAATATTAAGTCTCAAAATTGAATGTTGTTAAAATTTCCTATAATGACTGAACAGGCGATTATATGTTTCATAGTTAATTATAATATTTGATGATATGCCGTGGTTGGAGGTATTTTGTGCACTTCGTCTACGTATGTTCTATTTCATGTCGCATTGATGAGCGGCTAGCGCAGGATCTCGGCTTGATATTTGACGAATCTCGTAACGCAAGAGTGTAATTTTTAGCCACCCCAAAAGACCCTTAACTGTCCTCTGAAAGAGGAATCGGTGGCGCAATGGCCTTGCTCGTGATGTTACATATCGGAGAATGGAGGATGATCCTCGCTCTCGCGAAAGTATAAAACCCGTCCAAAGCTTTTACTACCTCGCACTCTGCACCATAGTCAACTCCCATAAACACACGCGAGTCACACATCCGCGTCAGTGAAGCGTGAACACGCGTCCACTTACACGTTTTCGATCACGGAATTGGCGTTCGACAGTAATCGATATGAGGGTGAGTTGAGTTGTTGAGTATCGTCGGATCTCCCGCAAGGCAAGATATTGAGGAGCTTCAAAGCAAAGAGAAGAAGATTTGCTTTCACAAATCGAACTCTGAACTTCAGGGTAGGAGAAATCGAAAACGAAAAGACTGTTTTTTGCTTTCTAAAGAATTTCAAACTCCTCTGGAACCAGTTTTTCAATAAAGAAAAACGAAAGTTACAATTTTGAAATTAGGGTATACTAATAAATTGATACCAAATTGATTGGGCGCTGTTTCAATTCAAATGGGTAGAATTTCATTGATTATAACTGTATTTTTCTAAACATTCAAGTTTAATCTGAATAATGAATAGATATTTAAATTTATCAACAAATTTAAGTTTCATATTCATTTATAAGACGAGTTGTTACTTTAAAAACAAATTTTTCCCGCTTTAAGGAACCGTTACATGTAAACCAACAATATCATTCGGATTTACGAGATCATAATATCCTCCACTTTCGCGACTTTTATCTCGCCTCGATATGATTGGTGTGTCCGTAAATCATCACCGTGTTCACTTCTCTTGCGAAAGAGTAGAACATCCCGCGTGTACGTGAATACCCGCTGAGCATTAGTACGTACTCGGCCTTGGTGCAACGCGTCGACTTTGTGTAACAATTTGAAGATGCATAAAAGTGCATTGCATAAATCTCTTGTATTACCTTCTTCGAGATGTTACTATTTTGCGCAAATCTACATAAATGGTTACAAAAGAGTCTTTTAAATACGCTGAAACTAAGTTAAACATCTCAAGTAAAGGCATCATTTTCAGTCAAGCTAAACTGCATGCACTTAAAGCCAAATTGAGCATTCAAAAGAATATTAAGGCTGCGTTCTTAAAAGAACGTTTGTCTCCAAACAAAAATATGTATATATTAATTATTTGATAATTACCACAGTTGTAGACTCTTGAAGCTACGTCCGCGATCAATCCGGGCAGAACTGGAAGCTTATTTCATATTCGATTTGTCCCTTCCAAAACACCAAAAAATAACAAAACGGAAAAAGCATTTCTCAATAAACACTTTAAAGAAATAATAAACACTGTAAAGAAACACTTTATACTAAATCACTGAATCACTGAATTTAGAATATATTTTACTTTTTATCACAATCGCGTAACACGCTAAATTCATGTTTCATTTTGACTTTTCCATGATCTCTCTCGTCCATATAGTCAAAGCCAAACTGAAGGACAAAGATTGAAAACTTAGAGAAAGCCGGTCAAAATAGACAAACCCCAATTAAAGCAATGGGACAAATGTTTCCAAGAATAACAAATCATCTTCGAAAATGTAAAGACTGCATTTTAATAGAACTAATATATTCTC
>JAUEJJ010000021.1:14413057-14434052 GCA_032164275.1 Synergus coniferae | reverse complement strand
ATAATAATAATAATAATAATAATAATAATAATAATAATAATAAATAATTTTCAAAAATTACTTACTGCAGCGTTAATTGCATTATAATCATATGCGGAATTCCTCGAACTGCCAAACTGATTTGGCGGAAGATACTGGCTTGTTTGTGTTCTAGCAACCGGTGGAGTCAAAGATGCAGTCGGTCCTGCGAAGGATTTGCTAAAGGATGAAGAACTTTGTCCAAAACCAGAGAACCGATTACCTGGCAGGTAGACATTTGAGGGTGCAGAAACTCCATGGCTTAAACTTTGGCTTCGACTCGTGGAAGAAAAGGGAGTTGACGTTGCGGAAAACGGAGAGGCTGTCTGTCGATTTGCTGGTAGGTAGTTTGTAGATGGAAGAGTCGGAATAACGCTTTGACGACTGGGAAGATAGGTGGTTTGTGGAAGAGAAGGAGCTACACTTTGCCGCACTGGGGGTAGATATTGAGTGGTTGGAATTACATTTTGAGGGCTTGTGTACCGATTGGCAGACAAGTATTGGGACGACGGAACTGCGGTCGGAGCGCTCAGTTCATTCGGTGGTAAATAATGAGACGAAAGAGATGAACCTGGTGGTTTGTATCCAGCAGGCTCCAAGCTTGCAAACGCCGCAACCACAAGGGATAAAATGATGAAGACCTGGAATTAAAATTAATTTTCTAAACATCAAACTAAAACTTATTTGCAGCTTTCTACCTCATAACTCATTATAATTCATTATCAAATAGAAAGTAATGCCAAAGTTTTGAGAGCTTCGAGCTTTAATGGGAAAGATTCTAAATTAAACAATTTTAAGATGAAAACGTAGGCTTGCCAGTAGTTCGAGCGCCACTCAATTTCTATAATTATTTCACGAGGGGATAACACACAGGACCACTGGTTATTACTTCTCAAGGGAATGATCAAAGCACAAATTCACTGTTTTCAATTTTCTGTTAACACATAAGATGATTCAGCAAGTACTCTCACCTTCATGTTTCTTCCGCGGATGTACAAAAAGGTTTGATTTGGCATAGGTGGGTCCTGTCTTTTATATGGATAGAAGAGGGTCTTTAGCCATAGCTAGCGAACGCCACGCGGCGTAAAAGTGAATGCTCCCCAACCTGGACATTCTCAAGCCAACGCACTTGAAACATTTATTCATCTATTATTCTATTATGGATGAGCGATGAACGCACCGAAAAGTAGGTATGTCTAGTCATTTCGCAATATCAACTGTTACATCGGGAGCAAGGCCGAGAACCGTAACGCAACCAAAACACCCAGGTCTATTTGCCTATACCTTTGTACATCCTGATTGCTCATCTGGCTATCATGTGATTATCCTTGATTCCGTAATTTCACTTCAAGGCTTTTTACTATTATTGGTCTACGCCAGCAAGATGCTTGCGAGATGCCATCGATCGTCAATCGAGTACTTCCTGCAGCACGATCACATGGATCAGCTCCTTGAGGGCTTTCCACCGCGCTAATTATAGGCACGTCTCCTCTCCTCTCCTTAAAGATTGCGAATTTCAGATTTAAAATTTGTTGTCGATGAGATTAAGTGGAGCAAGGTTGTGGAGAAGAAATTAATACATATCTTTTCTGAATCTTGATCATCTTCGCAATTGGAACTGACTTTAGTGACCTTTGGAAAATGGTAATGCGAGCTATCGGACTGGAGGGCGTTAATTGTCTTCTCCAAGTGGCTTCAGACATTACACAAAATTACTTTTAATAAGATACTTTTGCAATCTATTACCAACTTTACATGCATCTTTCCGATCTTATTCTTGAGCAGCTAGATTGGTTATAGTGCTCGTTAGTGAGAATGAAGATATCTGTTTGAGATGCAAGCCTCGTTTTGATGCGGTTTCCATTTATGGATAAAAAAATAATCTGTGTCCGTCATGATTATCACTTAAAATTTTTCATAACTCCTGCTTAAAATTCAACTTCTGAAATAGAACACTCTTACGTTGAGAACATTCTTAATAAATCCCCAGTTAATATTAATGTGATGAAGTTTAATTACTGGTTTGCATAACATAAATGTATTATCATTCATAATCTGCATAATCATTTCTATTTAGTCTCATTTAATTAAGACCGTTTCTGCGCATTTCATGGAAATGAATTATTAATTTTAGCACAATAGAGAAAATAAGATAGAAGTAGTACAGTAATATAGGTCTTAATAGACATTGGGTGTAAAAATCTCGATAATTTTATTGAATCTCATTGATAAATAAATGCTTAGAAGTAGGTAGGTACATAATAATTCCTACAGAATTGAACCTTATGAAACCCTAAATATTTTTTGAATATTAATTTTCTTTCATAATATATATATATATATATATATATATGTGTGTGTGTGTGTGTGTGTATATATATATATATATATATGTTTAGTACCTATTACTTCATGATTATAGTACTGGCTCATTTTAATTTAACTATTATGCAATTGATAAGTATTACGCAGTCTAATAAGTATTAAATTTTCTCCCTAATTATGTATAATATATATTACTTCCTTAAACATTGTTTACTTGACACTCCTCGAGCTGATTTTAGTGTTAAAACATAATAGAAGTGCGTAATCTATTATGTTATGTATTACCATACCAGCACTATTACACTAAACTACCAAAGCATACGAGTGTGCGTACATGAATATCTAACTGTCGAGTATAATTAAGCAATCAGTAATATGTGCAAAACAACACTGCGTACATGATATTATATGAATAACCACCACATAATTAATTGCCTATTGTACTTTCTTTTTACTTGTCAAATCTTGTAAGAATTCCGCAAGAATATTTAGAAAATAAAAGAAAAAGGGGTTTAATATCAGAGATGTTTTATTCAGTAAATAAATTATTTACAAGAAGATTCATACATATGGTATTTACTATAGTATACACTAGTTTTATAATAGAACTTGCAAAGTCTTGTTTTTTTAGTAAGGTCCCTCTTGGTTCTGGCTTTTAGCATTTTTAAAACCGCCTCCAATCTCCTCGTACGAGATCCTGGGTCGGAATCCCTCTTCGTCTGCTTCATATTCGACGATCTGCTTGCGACCATCAGGCAAAAGTACGCTGTAAATTCCGAAAGACTTCTCATCCTGACGGTTTTCCTTGTGACCAAAGTCGTTTCCATACTCGTCATTTACTTGGTACTCGAAATTGTAATTTGCTGGTTCCTAGACGCATAAAATTGCAATCGAAGTCAATAAACCTTATTCACATTTACTTCTCTCCTTTCATTCACTTAAAATTTCCCAAAGCAATCGAAAACAAGTTTTACGATTTTACGTCAGTCATCTTGAGCATAACATTTCTTTGAAAATTGAAATATATTCTTACTTCTCTTTGCTTCTTTTTAAACATTCCCTCAGAGTTGCAAATATGAAACAGTTCATGAGCAAATTTGAATGCGAATTATGAATTGATCAAAAGCAAAAGGACTCGTCAAAATATTTACTGCTTACATAAACGAAAGACAGATCGTGGAGAAAAGTTAATTAAAGCAGACAAAGAGCTTCCGTTAAACTCTGTAAAGTTTCAACTGGAAAATATCAGATAATATTTGTTATGAAAAGGAGATTGCAAGGAAAACTGAGTTTGAAACGGCGATTGTAAGAGAAAGGATGCAATAAATGGGAACTCACCGATTCTTCTTGATAGTCGCGTCCACTTGAGTAGCCTCTTTTAGCGTTTGGTGAAAGATACTGAACAGAGGGACTTCCGACAGCCATTCTATTGAATCCTTGTACAGGAGTTCCATAAGAAGTTGAAGGAGCGGAATCGGAGTTTGAAGAGGAAGAGTAAGCATTTGCTTGAGAGGAGTATGTTGACAAAGGAACAGAATAAGAAGTGTGAGATGATGAAGGAGAAGTCTGATATGATGGGGAGGAAAATGAGGAGGAAGAACTGGAAGTTGATGAAGAGTAAGGTTTGTATTGATTGGAAGCACGGTTGATAGCAGGGGCCAAATAATTTCTGGAAGATCCTTGGAACGAATTCTGCTGATAATTCTGGGGCGCAAGGTATTGATTGTTCAAATTTTTCTGAGAAGCCGAAGCACCGAAAGACGATGCACCGAAGGACGAAGCTTGAGAAGGTCCAACGCTGTTTTGTCTATTGGCTGGAAGGTAACGACTTGAAGGAGGCTGATAACCTGCTGGCTCCAAGCTTCCAAGGGCTCCTGCCACCAGGCACAAAACTGCGAAAACCTGCAAAATGACGTAATATTAATATCTGGTAAAATATGCAGAAATGTAGAATTGGTACTCTTTTTTTCTTTTCAAAGGTGTTGAAAATATTGTTGCAGAACATAAATGAGTTACAAAGAAATATGATATATAAAATAATCTCTGGGATCAAAAGGTATATTGAAAATGATATTCGGGTTTGAGAAATAAATCGAGAGGTTGCATAAGAAAGAGGACTAGACTACAATAATTCAGAGTATGTTTTGAAATCTATGACTTACCATCATATTGATGAGAGAAGAATCGATGAAGTTGTGATGTTCATCTCTGATGCGCGGATAACTTTTATACTGAAAATTCGAATCCCCACCAGTACCGAAAATTCTTCCGCGTATGGATAGTTTTGCGCAATACTGGTAAAATGTAACAACCAGATCTCTGTTCAAGGACGTGATGACCACAACCCATAATCATGACACCCCCTCTATCTTACCCAAGGCTCTTACTTTCATTCAAGAGGGTCGCACAACATATACTTGTTCTTTCCAAAAAGTGTTCTATCCTTCTATCAAAATGACTTGTCAATAATTATATGGAATATTTATCTACCATCATGGGAATTTAAAAGTAAATGGTAACTCTATCTATCATACCATATACATTTCGATGAAATTTTGGAAATCCGTACAAATTTTTAGGATAAAAGCTTTTATTTCTAGATGATAGTCATAAAATGGAAAATTAGCTGTGAAGTATTGTATCAACTTTCATGCTCATCCCACATGAGCTTTTTGCTTCCTGGAAGCAAATATGATTTACTTCATCACAGAAAATTTGATATCATCTTTCATATTTTTAAATAAAATGTATTAACATTAGATTTTTTTATTTTTTACGAAACAAGAAATCTTTTACTTTGTTACATTAGCATTGAATTTTGATTAAGTTGAGAACTTATAGTCAAAAAATCAATTTTTGAAAAATTATAAAAGTTCATAAAAATTATAAAATTCAATATTCTTAAAAATCCTTGGGCAAATTTGGAGATATTAGTTGCACATATAAGTCCTAAAAAATACATCAATATATCTCTAATTGTCTTTAAGTTACAGTGACTACAAAAAACGTTGACATCCACTCCTACACACATACGTACGAACACAATATACATACATCCGGAAAATTGTTCAGAACATTAAATATTTATCAATTGAGGAAAGTTTAATTAAACCATTTTAAAAATATTGGAAAATCTAACGACTACAAAGCTTCCTCTATGAGGAAACAAAATAAATACGGAACACGCAAATTGACGAAAAATAAAAATTTCAAATTATAAATACGAGTGTGAAAATTTTTTAAAACCAAATTTATCGAATTATAAAATTTTCGAACTATACAATGCACAAATGGTAAAAATAGCGAAATATTAAATTGTCCGAAATTCTTAAATTTCCGAAATTTTAATTGACCAAATTATAAAATTGCCAAAAATTAAGTAAATTACTTATTAAATATTTATAATTATTTATTATACAAAATTTAAGAATTATTTTACCTAATTATTTAAATTAAAGTGATGTTCGGCATTTTTCTAATATTTGGCAAATTCAAATTTCGAAAATATAAAAATTTGGAAGAATTTAATTATTTGTTATTTTTATAATACATTAATTATTGTACAATGAATTATTAATTTGTTGGCATAATTCAAAATAAAAATTCTTTCTAAAGTGAATTAGTAAACGACTTCACACTTCTTACTGATTCAAATAGAGAATAGAGGCAGGAATTTTCAACGAATAAAAAGAAGAATAATTTTCATAAAGATATTTTTTATTTAAAAAATAATTAATTTACGCAAGAAGACTGGTGTTTTTTAGGGTCTCTAGTGTTATAATAACATCTATATTATAGGTGAGGTTTTCATTGCTAGTCAATTAAACATAGAAATAGGTGTAAAAATAACACATATTTTATTGTAACATTACATTTTACAAAATTTTTAATCTTTTAGTCATGTTGTATTTTAATAAGGTCCCTCTTGACTCTGACTTCTAGCATTCTTGTATCCACCTCCGATCTCTTCGTACGAGATTTTGGGATGGAATCCTTCTTCGTCAGCTTCATATTCGACTATTTGCTTGCGACCATCAGGCAGAAGTACGCTATAAATTCCGAAAGACTTTTCATCCTGACGATTTTCCTTGTGGCCAAAGTCGTTTCCAAACTCATCATTCACTTGGTACTCGAAATTGTAATTTGCTGGTTCCTGAAAAGACAAAATCCCCATTCAAAGTCAATAAAAAAAGAAGATTTACTCTTGGGGAGTAAGGAGTAAAAGTTACAACTGAGAAGTATCAGGTAATACTTGTTTTGAAAAAGAAAATGTCTTAGAAGAGATTGTAAGGAAAATGAGTTTCAAAGGAGGACGATTGGAAGATACAATAAAAGGGAACTCACCGATTCTTCTTGATAGTTGCGTCCACTTGAGTAGTCTTGTTTAGCATTTGGCGAAAGATACTGAGCAGACGGTCTTCCGGTGGCCATTCTATTGAATCCTTGTGCTGGAGATGCATAAGAAGTTGAAAGAGTGGAATAGGAGTTTGAAGGGGAAGAGTAAGAATTTGCTTGAGAGGAGTATGTTGACAAAGGAACAGAATAAGAAGTGTGAGATGATGAAGGAGAAGTCTGATATGATGGGGAGGAAAATGAGGAGGAAGAACTGGAAGTTGATGAAGAGTAAGGTTTGTATTGATTGGAAGCACGGTTGATAGCAGGGGCCAAATAATTTCTGGAAGATCCTTGGAACGAATTCTGCTGATAATTCTGGGGCGCAAGGTATTGATTGTTCAAATTTTTCTGAGAAGCCGAAGCACCGAAAGACGATGCACCGAAGGACGAAGCTTGAGAAGGTCCAACGCTGTTTTGTCTATTGGCTGGAAGGTAACGACTTGAAGGAGGCTGATAACCTGCTGGCTCCAAGCTTCCAAGGGCTCCTGCCACCAGGCACAAAACTGCGAAAACCTGCAAAATGACGTAATATTAATATCTGGTAAAATATGCAGAAATGTAGAATTGGTACTCTTTTTTTCTTTTCAAAGGTGTTGAAAATATTGTTGCAGAACATAAATGAGTTACAAAGAAATATGATATTTAAAATAATCTCTGGAATCAAAAGGTGTTTTGAAAAGGATACTTGTGTTTGATAAATGAATCGAGAGTTCTCAAAAATGATGTTTGTGCTTTAAAAAACGAATAGAGATATTGCAGAATGAATACATGTGTAAGGGTACAATTAAAAGTCTATTGAAATCGATTGTATACCTTATTCATATTGATGGGAGAAGAATCGATGAAATTGTGATGTTTATCTCCGATGCGCGGATAACTTTTATACTGAAAATTTGAATCCCCACTAGGACCAAAAACCCTCCTTCCGCGTATATAGATAATTTGCGCAATTCTCGCAAAATGTAACAATCAGATCTCTGTTCAAGGACGTGATGACCACAACCCAGAATCATCACACCCCCTCTATCTCACCCAAGGTTCTTACTTTCATTTAAGAGGATCGCACATGATGTACATGTATAAAGAGTGTGCCTAATTTCATCGATGAAGAAACCGATTTCAAGATTTTGGCATGGTTCATTATCTTCTTTATTGTTTTGATTAGGATATGCAAAAATTTATTGAAAAATTCCTATTGTTTCTAAATCCTTTTTACTGAAGTATCCAAAGCTCTTCTCGGATCTTCAATGTTTTTTCTTTAAAATGTAGAGAAGTCTCTAAAATCATCCCTTAGATATGGATAAAGTTGTGTTTGTTAGAATAGAAATATAGTTTATAAAATTCATAATTAAAGATAAGTTATTTAAGTCATTTTCTAAATTTGGCACAAACGAAATTTCACTTGCAGATCATTCCCGTAAAAGTCAACGATCCTTTCAACCTTCCACGAGATTAAATCACCTTCGGCGTTGTATAATCGATCAACATACTTTCTGTACTACGACAGGTGGACTTAGGCCTAATTAAAAGATAAGAAGAATAGTTTCTTACAAAAGCTACATATAAATAGATTCAGGTCAATCATAAGGTTTTTAATAAAAATGTAGCTTGCAAGACATGACCATATTAAAAAATATTAATGTTATTTGAAAATTAAAATGCGTTAACATTGCTATAAAGTAGCTAGTAACTTTTTAATGTCCACTTTACCTAATCGTTTAATAGATGAGGCTCATTTTTAAACAGAAAATCATACAAAAATTATACAAATTGTGCTATTCATTCAGGACAATTATAGGCCTTATGAATAATATGTAATTATAGTGCTTTATATTTTATATACATATAATATAGCATAAATTATACTTCTTTTAATATAACATCAAGGCATTGATATTACGAGTATTACCTTTTTAATAATGAAAATGGTAAGTTTGAAGTTAATGAAGAGTTTTTGCTTGTATATTTCTTCCAGAAATATGTAATTTTTGAATTGATACCGATAAAGCGAGCATGCAAAACGACCCTGTGCTCCCTTACACGTCAACCTATTAGCATTTGTGCATACCGAGCATTGTACGGACCACATTAACATAGATACGTAGGTCAAGATTGCAGATTTGCTTACTCTGGTCTACCACGCAAAGCTTACAACTTGATCGCGTGATGACACGATATATGTATGACGGCTTTGCTCAAGAAACCTATATGACATCTCCAATTATAGTTAACCACAATCATTTTAAAAATGAAGTTAACTTTTAACCAATCGACATCTGATCAGACTGAGGTGAATATTGTAATGTAAAAGCTAATTGACCCCACTGTGCAATATTGCAAATCTTTAAAATCTTTAAATTGACGTCAATGAAATAAAGTCGCATTTATTTAATTGGAGCATATTATAATTTGATAATAAGCCTTGAAACATATTTTAAATTAGCGAAACTCAAAATCCTGGAATTGCAGGATGATTTTCTTTAACGAAGTATTTGAGTCTCAACTGGTTTTTTCATAAAAGCTCCAATTATAGCTATACAGAAAATCCTCGTTACACCACCTCGTGTCATCACTGCAAGAGCATGACTTAATTTTTACATGCGAGAGTGCACCTTTAAAAATTTCTTTGCGTGTGATCTTCAAACCAGTTCATTTTGCACAAAAAATGCACACGAGAATTACTGGGTAATCGGCTCGGTAATCGGGGGGCAAGGTCTGTCAGGTAGTTTACATTCTGTTAAGATGAGCATGTGAAAAAGATGTTCCGAAAGTATTTTGTTACATTGACGAATACTTCAGAAAAAATAAAAATACTTATACGCGTTAAAAATAAGGATTTAAGTTTAAAACATCTAATTAATGTATATTACATTAAATTAATATTAAATGAAATTTCAATTCCACCTCATTCTGAAACGGATGGACAAATAAACTATATTTAATCCTCAAACTATACAAACTTTTATCCATAATCTCTAACTAATTATTGTGACCGATTAAACAAATTAATCTACAAGCTTTAGAAAATGTTGACGCAACGCTTTCCGAAGTTCTATTCTCAGTCCAGGATTCTACAAATGCCAACTTTGCAGTTTGGCTTTCAATTTGTCGGTTTTATCCGTCGGAAATGAGCTATTAAAACTTTTTGTGAAGCCATGAGAAGAACTTTCAATGGTCGTCTGTGTGCCGCAATACACCTCTCTTGAAATACGCACTCAATATTATATACCTATACATGGAGAAGTACTAGGATACCACAAGACTTTGTGAAATATGGAGATATTATTCAAGCGAGATACCCTTGGGCATCAATAATTTCAATACGGCCAATTTTATAAGACTTGTCTCTTTGCGCTACGATATATTGTTCGAACAATATCCTTATTATGAACGCTTCCTTTAAGTGCACGAGATTTTTCACATTTCTCTATTTTATTTTACATGCAATATGTATTTTAATAAAATAATTTTCAATTCAATTTTACCAATCAGTGTATTTAATTTAATTCATTTATATTTATTTATTATATATTTCGGAATATAATGTTAATCTAAAAGAATTGTGACACAGGTTTCTGTGGACTCATTACTGACAATGAGATTTTCTTTAAATCCTATACAGCAATTTCCGTAAATCATACAGAGATGATTTCTAGAAATGGATTGATAATATAATTCGATAATTGTGTAAATAACGTTATTCCAAGTCAATAAATGGTGTTATCTAGTCTAATTTGGTGGAATACACGCATTGTACTTAAATTACTGCGGCAGTCTGAAAGCAATTTATTTACATAATAAAGTATCCCTGATGTTGCTCGAGCGACCATCATCTTAAGTTATGACGCGCGTCAAAATATCGTTATACTTCACGGATGAGGCCTCCATAGAGGATAAATAAGAAGAAGAATCGATCGTCCATCAATTTCGTAAGAAATCTAAATCGCCTGAAAGATTCTCGCTGGGATTACATAAAACCACTTTCCTGCTCATGATTGAACTAACAAAGAAACCACAGACAATGAGTTCGCCAGGATGGGATGTCGCGTCATCCGTGACCTTGCTCGAAATGTTGCGGAACTTCCCCAGATTCCCATGCCTAGAGCAATGGTCCCTGAAGAATACCTTCTGGGTATGTATGTATATATGCATGTATATACATATATGTATGTATGTACTTAGGCAGCATTAACCAAATCTGAAAGGAGATTATTCATACTCTTTTCGATCAGCACAACCGAGATGCTGAAGACAATACGATGAAATGCGATTTATCAAAGCATGAAACCTTGTCACGTTCACAACATTGTGTCCGAGTTACTATTGATTTTAGGTGGTAGGAAATGCAATATTCAGAGTGCGAAGACGCCTAACCTAACAGTAGAAGGCAAGAGGTAAATGTGGCAATATAACTCACACAATTCTCTTCCTTGTCCCAATCTTATTGATTATTGTATCAAATATATTCAAAGTCCCTGACTATAGTTATCATCCATTCTATCAACTTCTCTGACATCATCGAACTTAACAACGTGACCACTTATAGGGTATAAGAGCTCCTTTACAAGAGAGACCTTATAGTTAGGGTGTGTCTACTAAATTTTGCCGATCCTGCTTAGAGAATCCTATATACACTAAAATCGTGACTGTGAATTGAAATGTTTAATTTGGTCTATTTTCAAACTTAAATTGCGTCAATTTTTAAGTTCTAATGAATATTGTGATGAATAAAATTAGGCAAAAGTAATGCATGACAACCCTTTCAGACATCATCTACTGATTAGAATTTTCCGCTTCCTTGGAATACCGCCAAGGGGATGGTAAATGGCGCAGCTCAGCACACTGATACCAATCAATATGGCGGTCAATCAATGCACTATTCAGCAGGGCCACGGATATCCGTACCCGGATGCGATGGTAAGTGTTCCTCGCACGCACATTGGCTACTCGGACGCTCGAGTCGTTTGATGTGCACATCCGGTCCAGACCAACCGACCAAAATATGAAATCCTCCGAATACATCGCGTCATCTGCCTGTCAATAACACTTGACTGTTCGATTGCTTGTAACCGGACATGAAAAGAGCATGAGAGATGTATAATCTACATATATATTGTATATTGTATACCTATACAGATTGTAAGAATCTACAACAAACCATCAACAGGATCAATGAATTGCTAGTCCTTGGTCTTCATTATTTGACGTGAATTGTATAACTAATAAGAGATTTACTTAATATTAACCATCATTCATGTATTATGTACTTATGAATGTTTAAAATAAAGCTAAACCCACTACTTGTTTTTTCAGTGATGCAGACAAAAGCTGACTTGTTGAAATATTTTTAAATCTACCCACATCAACTTTGAAACATAATCACAGAACGCAATAACACATTCCTAAGATTTTATCCTTCTCCGTAAAATGATTTGACAAAAAATGATAGAATTGAAGCAATAACGTCATAAGATGGGTTAATAAACGTTACACAGCATTATATTGGTTTAGTTCATTAGCCTTTGAATACGAGAAATTGAGTAACAAATCATCGATCCATTCTTTGACTATTCATCAGCGGTCGTCTCTGGCCGACACCGTTTAGCGAATAGCGAAAGTTTAAGGTAGAATCAGACTATGTAAAAGAAAAACATGTCGAAACCATTGTTTATGGTATTCATTGTTTTCTAATTACTCATTCAGTATACTTAATATTTTTGATGCTATAGAAGAAAGAAATGTACATAATTTTGCAAAAGAATTTAATGAAAACTAACGTTTCATGTTGATGAGAGTCTTAACACAGGAGGGCTCGTTATGAAGGCTTTAAAAAAAGAGGAACCTTTGCACATTAAAACGCAATTACATTCAAAGAACGGTGTGAAAAAATTCGTAGTATGTATATTGCGAGGGAATAAACCACTCCGGCATTTATATTCATTCGCAAACATATCCTCTCTATTTAAACTCTCATAAAAAGATACATTGATCACGTAGATAATAGGTAAAAAGAAGCCACATGTAAAACACTGCTTTGTGTATATAATTATCGAGTTCATTATAATTCATGGGCCAACATGCAAAATTTGTGGTGCGATTATACGAAATTCTGCAAACCTGTGGTAAAAAGGTCCGAAAGAGTATTATAAATTCCGTTACGCAAATTTACTTTGAAATATATGCTTATAAGCGTAGGTATAATATAATATTCAAAATTTCAATTATGAAAGCGCACAAATATTTACAGAAACATCAGATTTGGGGCATGATAATTAATTATAATACATTTTTAATTATTCTTACATAAATCCAATTAAACATGAAATGTATCAGTAACAAAATAGTGAAGTAGAGTAAATTACCTTGATATATTTGATTTAGACTATTTAGAGTAAAGTATTATAATAGACATCGTGCCTGCTTTTATCAGTACACTGGAACTCCGATAAGAGTCCATCTGATTCGTGGAACTAGCGCCACTCGAATCATAGGCACGGGGGGCTGCGGGGCCTAGAGAGGGACGTCTAGAACAATGGCTTCGACGGCTTCGACTTATCCGATATGAGTCCCGTCCGTCCACCCGAGATGGGACTCATATCGAAGTTCCAGTACTGTACATGTATAAAAAAGTGATTGTGTCTGACCTTCCTTAATCACATTTTCATGCACTTGCTCATATGATTCTAATTGCCTTGTCCCAAGTAGAAACAAGCTGTGATTCATTCAAAATAAAGAAATTCTATATACATACAGATACATACGTTAATATAAATTCTCAGAAACTATTTTTGAAATTTCTTTGCTTACAGATTGAAAGTAATATTGGACTTTTTTGTGATTTTATTAAAATTGCACTGGGAATTTTTCCACTTGAATCGACATTATGGGACAAAAGTGTCTCAGTGGACATTCCTGTGAAGCTTATAATTTCCGCGCCCACATTAAACTCAATCCAGACGTAATGACACAACGAGCAACAAGAGCACAGATAATCATGTCTTTCATAATTCTCTATAATCTCCCGTTTAATTTCCGGATTAAACTGCATTTGTAGATCTCGAGTTGTCACATCAGAACTTTGATTGGTATCCGGGTAATATCGTATGTGACAAAATATATGATATAGAAGACATATACCTACATATGACGCGTGAGATTGTCCTCGACATGTACTCTTGATTTATTACAAAATATACGCATATAAGCGATTTAATATCCAAATTTCGAGGTGAAAGTATATCGAAATTCACTGAATATACGTTTATTGACTTGCCAACGGACTCTAAAGAAAAATTATATGTAATATCGTTAAAAACAAATAATTAATTTCAACAGGTTTATATATATATATATATATATATATATATGTATGTATATATTGCAATAGCTCTCTCTGTACAGTTCTTACTAGGTCGCGTTATCTATTGACACTATTGACCCTACTGACTAATCTATATATGTTCATTGTTAGGTCCCAAAGTGTATTGTTTTAATTAATATTACATAATGAATTATGATTCCCATTGATTGTAATTACCAGGTAATTACATTTACTTTAAACCTCTCGTCATTCCACGATACTGTTATTCTACTTCTATACAGGAAATGGCATGCTCTAAGGCTTATGTGTTTATATTTTGTATCATTACGCATCATCATTGTAGAAAAATCGCCTTACATTAACCATTAACCTTGTCCATTGCTGACCATTATGGTGATTCACTCGGTGTATGTGCACCGAAGCTATTACACGTGCACTACACAGCCACTGCAGATAGAGACCGCTGCAGGAAACGTCTATAAGCAACAGTAAAATTAGTTATTTTCTAAGTGACAGTCGTTTATATATAGTGAATGGAAATAACAATTAGAAAATATAATAGTTGTTGCAGTTTAGTGCTTATTGGAAGTTTTCTTCAACTGCTGCATGGTGTGCAATTGAAAAGTGATAGTCAATTACATTTTTTAAAGCATTAATTACGCTCCTAAAGATTTTTTATTGTCAAGCCAACAAAACCAATATTACTCGGGGTAAATACATATATATTACATACATACATACATACTCTGAGATGCTCAGATATCAGAAAATTGTGCGTCATAGAGTTTTTGGGAAAGAGCTTAGAAAATGGTCAACTACAGCATTGAAAAATCGTTTAACCCATACTGTTGCAATGCCAATCAATGACCAAGAGCAACATGACAAAACACAACTGGTACGTTCTTACGCAGATATCCCGGGGCCAAAACCATTGCCTCTGATTGGAAACATCTTTAGATATTTTCCATATATTGGTATACATGTCGTTTATTTAATGATATGATTCATCTTTTTTAAAACAAAGTGATTAATTACATTTTACATTTTATATTTTTAGGTGAATTTTATAATGTTCCGTTTACCACTCAGCTTCACCAGCTTCGTGAGACATACGGCGATATCGTCAAACTTGAAGGACTTCTTTTTCGTACGCCGATGATTTTTTTATTTAAGCCAGAATTTTGTCAACAAATGTATCGTTTAGAAGGACCTCATCCTCTCAGGATAGCCATGGAAGCTTTGCATCGTTACAGAAAAGAGAAAAAACATTTATTTAAAACTTCGGGTCTAATAGGGTTCGTACTTAATTAAATAAGAGTAAACATTTTTAATAATAAATATAATTAAAAACTACGCAAAAATTAAAAATATATAGAATTATGGAATTGTAAAAATAATCTCACAATCTATAAACCTTCAAAAACCTTAATTATTATTATTATTCATTTATTGCAATGAATAATAAATTTTACTTTGAATTTGTACCTAACTAATTCGCATGTCAATACATTGAAAATATATAGACAGATATTTATTTTCTCCATTGCATTTTTATAGACAGGGTCAAGAGTGGTATGAATTTCGCACTAAAGTTAATCAGCATATGATGCAACCTCGCACAATCAAGCCGCATGTGTCCCAAATTGATCAAGTCACTGGTGAATTTATTGAAAGGATACGAGAACTTAGAGATCCCAAAACTCTAGAACTTCCTCCGACTTTTAATAATGAAATGAATAAATGGTCTTTAGAATGTATGTACCAAAGAACCACTTAATTTCGGACACTTTCCAAAATTCGGATATCATATTTTCTTTGCTTCAACATGATCACATATATAGTATGAAAGTAAAAAATATGTGTCCGAAATTCGGGGCAATGTCCGAATTTAGGTGATTCTATAGTAATATAAATAATATGATTTAAAAGTTATGAAATATTAGCAATTTTCTCAACAACCATTGCAAATTGCCTACACTTCCGGTTACTCTAAATTTACAGCGATATGCGCGATTGCGTTGGACCACCGAATGGGGAGTTTGAAAAGTAATTTAAATCCGCAGTCAGAACCGCAACAGATGATCTCTGCAGTGCACGAAATGTTTGATCTCATGTATGAATTGGAAATTCTTCCCTCTCCATGGAAATACTACAAGACAAAGAAACTGAAAAGATTTTTTCAAATTTTAGATCTCCTCTATGGGTTTGTTATCTATCATCATCCTATTCTTACTTTTGATTCTATATTTACTGATGCTGTCTCATTTTTCTAGAACGGGAGCGAAATACATTAACAGAGCGCAGGAAAGAATAAACAATGAATCGAATTCTCTGGAGCAAAGTATGCTGCAAAGACTCCTCAAAATTGACAAACAAGTAGCACAAATTATGGCAATGGACATGCTTGTGGCTGGAGTTGATACTGTTAGTAAACACTACCAAATTAACTGAAGTATTTCATATATAAATATTTCTTTCAATCCAATAGAAAATTCTTATCTTAATATTTTAAGACTGGAAATTCAGCGGGCATGACACTTTACTACGTTTCAAAACATCCTGAAGTACAAGAGAAATTACGTGCTGAAGTAGATCCAATTTTGACTAGTAAAAATTCTCCAGTTACCTTTGAAGCCTTGAATAAAATACCATATGTCAGAGCTTGCATCAAAGAAGCTTTGAGGCTCGCGCCAATTTCAATTGGAAATATGAGAACAATGGCGAGAGATGTTGTAATTGGCGGCTACAAAATACCAAAAGGGGTAAGACGAAATATTATACATAAAAAAAATTATTATTAGCAACTATTTTACCTTACGATACACACTATTTATTTAGATAAACGTATTAGCAACACACTCAAACATTAGTCGAGATCCAACACAGTTTCTACAACCAGAAGAATATATTCCTGAAAGGTGGATAAGGAGTAACAAAGGACCTTTTTCATCGTCCAAAGCGCATCCTTATTCCTACCTTCCTTTTGGTTTTGGACCCCGAACTTGCATTGGTAGACGATTCGCTGAATTAGAAATGATAACTCTTTTAATGAAGGTATCAAATCTGATTTTCTATCAAGTAGAAATAAAATCATTCGAATTTTGGACAATAATAACCGATTTTTACAGATGATTCGAAATTTTAAACTGGAATGGCATCATGAACCAATGCAGAGAAAGAGTCTCTTTATAAACACCATGGGTTCTCCACTTCAATTGAAAGTAATAGATAGATTAAGTTAATTTTATATGAATTGCAAGAGCCCCTTAAATTCGAGTCAGTAAGAAATAGGCCATTAAATAAACTAACTAAAAAATTGAAAAATCACTAAGTAATAAATCTACGAGCTGCGTCATGGCACTAAAAAGGTCCGTTTAATTTTGTTAATTTTGATCTTAAAATATTCGTGTGGATATCAGTCAACTATGTAGATTAAAAATAAGCACAGCTTTTTTCTACATGCTATATGAAGATTGATATAGAGATTGGAATTTTTAAATGTAATTGTGCTGTCGAATAAATTCATGCATATATCAAAATGTCAATATAACTATTCAAACTTATATCGTGTTATAAAAGAGATTTTCGAGCAAAAAGTACAAAGCGGGTATTGGTAAATAATGGTACTATAGGCTGGTTTTCAAACTGCCGTCAATCGCTCTGTCATCATCGATCAACCCCTATCATATTCCCGTCCATTCATATTCTGAACAAATGGAAACCCCTCTAGAGTCTATAGATTAGGTGCCTTCTGGGATTCGACCTATTTTCTGACACATGTCGACTGACCTGCAGTGATAAAAAAGATTTTTCGCTTCCAAACGTTATTCTACTGCCTTTTGCACGATCGAGTGTAGAACAAGCAGATAAATGGATTAACAAACACAAAATTCATAATTAAATTACATTTATGAAACCTAAAAATATATTTAGAATATATGTATGTATGTATGTAAATATTAAAGAAATATGAAATATCATAAAATATAACACTTAAAAACAAAGTAAGCGCGCGTTTGATTTTGTGTCTTATAAAGCAAACCAGTATCCAAGAGTTTTATTCAAGGAACCGCACGACGATCGTCAAAGTAAAGGTCGACGTATATATTACTATGTATAATATGCAGACAGCAGACTCGAATTATTCGCGCAATCAAGTCACACATGCGGTTTGAATCGACCAACTTCTAGCGACTTCATCGCCAAGATATACGATAGCTCACAGAAACGCCAGCTTCGAAAGTTTCTTCTACCTTCAACAATGAAATGAATATGCGTATATGTATAATAATGAAATGGGACACACGAGAAAAGCAAAGTTTTTACTACGAATGTCGCTGCACCAGTTTTCAATGTTCATTATCGTATTCTCTCTCTGTAAAATCGTCTTTTGAAACATCTTTCGAAACATTTATAACTAAGTATGATGCAGTTCAGAAATAAGGGGGTGGATTAAAAAATTGTTTTTTGGAAAAAAGACAGGACTCAATTTTGTGCCTACTTCCTAATTTCTCACGATTTTCAGCAGGCACGTCGTCTAGTACTTTAATGTAAGATATCTCCAGAGTCATTACTCTCTCTACTGGGATTTACCTACTATACCAAGGAAGAAGATATAATAAGTTATCCTATACCAGAAAGACATATGTTCCTCAATTTAAACATGCGAGTCACGTAGCAAGCGAGTCTGTTTAATTCCCTGGACGAACTGAAAGTCTGAAGCCTAGCAATCAGCCCTGATGAACTTGCACTAACACCTGTTTCAAAAGATGAAAAGGGCCAAGATGCATACATAATATCTTGCATTATTCAATAGTATGCATATGAAACTAAGTACATTTGATTAAACCCTTCATTGTCTCAAATTGGATGATTTTCGTTCATAGCTTGAAAAAGATGCAGTGACTATCTACATATTCACATATAGGTACAAATGTATTCTAATTCATGATATGCATTGTAATGTCATTGTCTACATGCACAAAACGTGTAATGCAACCAACACCAAAATGTTGTCTACCAACAGTAGTGAGTTGCATTACGCTTCAAGCTTCCAACTCTAAAACGGACGCATATAATATATATGACCTATGCACACTGCACATAATCAGTGTAGGTACAACCGAACAGAATTTCGCTAGAGGAATATAGAACCATGCGGAGTGGTTAATCGTGCATTTACAAAATTTTATTGTTCCGATAAAGTCAATAATTTTCTATATTACATTTTGTAATGAAGAAAATTGATACTTCTTTTATGCAGAATTTTCTGACTGCACAAGTTTTCCATTTGACAATTTAAATTTTTCTTCATACATCACACTCAGTAATTTGACAATCAAAGTATGCAAATAATGAGTAGAGTCGAAAAAAGTATTAAAGCCCAGAAAAGAGCGAAATGTTTTTTTATTTTTAATCATACTATTATAATTAAATGCAACATAGTTAATTGGTGAGATATCACAGACCGAGTTATTCCAAAAAGGTATAAAATATGAGTTTTAATTAAATGACTTTTATAGATATGACCTCTCTCCAACATGCATATATATATATATATATATATATATATATATACACACATATACCCACTTGAATTTTGGTTAACGAATTAGTTATTCAAAGCTTCTCGTTAAATAGGTATAGCGAAGGATACAAAACAATCTCAAATACTTTCATTACCATTTCATTATTATCTTATCTTCCCTTTCCGAATTTGCATTTATTAAAATTAACATATATAACTTTTCTGCTTTTTTAATTCTTCTATTTACTAACTATACTCTAAAAGCAATCTTTATTTGTGAAATAGAAATAATCACACAAGTGACATTTCTAGGCCAATAAAGCCTTCGTCGCATGACAGGAAGCAGTTTTTGATTAATTAATGACAATATTAAAGAGTCACGCATAGAACATGACGTAAAATTTTACTGAGTGCCGAAAGGGCGCATATCTCTCCTGGAAAGATGTAAGCTTTCAAATTAGCGCGGATTCAGGCTGAGTGGTGAAAAATTATCTTTGCACTAATAAATGATGCCCTCAACAATTTACTATATAGCCTGACACAATACGCTAATGGACACAAGCTTTCAATGTATCCCATTTCGTAATACAGTCACAAACCGCATATTTTCCATAAAATAACTCAGAATTATATTTATTGAAAGCTTCATTTAAGCTCTTCATTAATATTATTGAGAACCAGCATAATTCATACACGCGTTTTATGATGCAATTTCTTCATCAAACCAGAATCAAACTGATAGAGTTTATAAGTTCTAACACGAAAGTTAGAAGTTATAACAGGAAAGATAAAAAGATATACAAAATTAACGTCAACGTTAAGGCAGAAAGAGAAAAAAAAAGGAGAAAGAGCGCGATTGAGGTTCCCAGATAAAAATGGCAAATCAATCATAGAAGGGCAAACGGTAGAATAAGAATCACCCCTTTAAGAAAATCTCCCAGAGATCAATAGGTTTAATGGAGCGTATTATGATTTCCGCCAAGGTAATGGAAGAAGACCCAAGACGGTGGTTTCCGATTTCCTCCGACGAAATGAAAATCGTACAAAAGAACTAGGAAGTTTTAATCGATGGTGAAAATAGGGATTTTTTTAAAAATTATTCAAGAAAAATTATCAGTACGCGGAGAAGTTTGATTTCACTTATTTGCTCAATAATTTCTTGACATAAAAAAATTGATTTAGGTAGTTAAATTACAGTACATTAAAAAAATACGTTATAAAATATTCTTATCCTGTCACCAAATTGGACTTCATTAGAAAAAGCAGCATTAGGTTTGATTTTCTTCAATAGAACGTTCTGAAAACGAGTACAACAATTAAAACTATCATATGTAATTTTCAATTTCAATTTCAATTTCATGTGATTTTGAAACATGTGTTGCAGATTAGAGAGTTCTTTTGTTACAGAT
>JAUEJJ010000021.1:14389094-14400293 GCA_032164275.1 Synergus coniferae | reverse complement strand
CTCTGTTGCTGGACTGACAACACCAAAATCGTATAGGCTATGACATAAAAACATTATGTTTAGATTCTCCTTTCAGCTTATTTTTATAAATATTTCAGCATGACTCTTTAAAATATAACAGTTTCCATTGATAAATGTCCATTCATCTCCGCTGAGAAGTAAAATAGGAATGACCAATTTTTGGAAGTTATTCAAAACAAAAATTTCTGCCTTTTGATATCTCTGTTTTCAAATCTAATTGTATACAAAAGAGAACGACATTTATCCTCAACTTTAGCGTTTTTAATCACCTTTTCGTTTCGTACTTTTCACAGCAGTGACAAAGATTGCTAAAATAATCTCTCTACCAAGAATCGAAGGTTTACGCACCTAAAAATAAGTAGTCCGAAATCTTCTTTTAGAACTTTATCTGAAAAAGTGTTTTCAATTTCCGAAACTCGAACGGTGAAGTTACTGAAATCTTCACTCGTGTTTTTAACAAGATTATAAATGAATGGATGTTCAAGAAAACATTGAGGTCGGATTCGCGCTGTTTTTTGGAAGTTTGGATCGCCGACTTGCAGTTGGTGTTGAGGCGGCACGATTTGAAATTGAAGCTGAAACCGAGCACCGCGAGGGCGAATAAAACGCGGCGAATCTACCGAAGACTTGTAAAGACGGAGTTTCCCTCTGTACTGACTCAAATGACTCTCGTCATCCTTCGGCACCACGTTTGAAATTTCTATGGTCTTCCAATGGTTGCTTCGACGATAGTTGGCTGGCAGAACCAGGCAGAACTTGAACACGGCCACGAGGATGCACGAATGCGACGCGCGTAAAAATAACTGCATGTACTGTACGTATGTTCCGCGCGCTTCGCGGCCTCGTCACTCGTGTGCTATCGGGGTCTTTCGTGTGTATTCGCGGACCTGAACCTGGCCTGCGCGAAACAAGTGAAGAACTGTGGTCTCGGTCTCCGTCTACCCTTGACCAACACCATCATCTAGGATTGCTATCCACTACCACCTAACGGTTACATAACAAAAATCATAAGAAGCCCTGTTCAGAGGGTTTTCGGAAACGCTTGAAGTACATATGTCAAGCAAAGAATTTTTATATTCCAATATGTCGAAAAGTATTCTGAAGATGTGAAAATGATGTTTTACGGAAAGAATTATGTACTCTTTTGAAGGGTCGACACTTTTTTTTCTCATTTGGAACTTAAAATTTGCACGGAATTGTAATGACACGTTTTAGGCAGTGGTAAAGGATGTTTCAGTTCAGCCAGACAGTGCAGAGGAAGAAGCTTTCCATTCACATACCTCAATTTAAAGAGATAAAAATTGGCTCTTAATAATAATATTTATTACTTTGTGTACATACTGTACATTCACTCATGAAATCTTTTGAAGTATGCACCTTGAAATTTTTGCAATTACTTCCACTGCAGAAATCACTTTGGACGTAATCAAATTTCATCTTCATTTCAATCGAAATAAAAAAGGGTTGTTGAATAACTCGTACCGAAATATTGGTACAAGTAGTTGAATTTTTTCGATACCAATAAACACTGCTCTAAAAAATGTTAAAAAATGGTTTATTTAATTTTTCGGGAATCCAAAATAATTAGAGCTAATAGTAATTACATATAAAAGAGTCAAATTTTTTAAAAATGTCATTCTATCCTTGTAGTAAGTTTAGAGGGCTGAGGATAACTTTTTTTTTTCATTTCTGGGTTAGTAATTAATCTTTTTCATGAACTCTGAGTTATGGGCTTTACGTAAAGCCAAAAACCACCCTGAGGAGCATTTAGAAAACTAGACTCATCTCTTTTCCAAGGCAAACTCGTTTTCGGAGAAAGCTCCAGGGAAAAGTCTTTTAAAATAGTTGCTATCCCGATTTTCATTATAAGTGTAGCCATCCTCATTCCCACGCATATTCTTGGTCCACCGCTAAATGGTAGGAAAATAGTTTTGTGCCGATTGTTCTTCTGTTCTTCACTAAATCTCTCCGGATCAAACTTTTCAGGATCTGGCCAATATTTTGGGTCCATCTGAAGTCCAGAAATTGGAATGACCACTGAAGCTCCTGGTTTTACAGTGCACGAGAGTCCATCTGCCCCCACCAATTCCGTTTCCTTTGAACAAATCTTCAAAATTGTTCCAACGACATGATTTATTCTCATAGATTCGTTCATAACTTTTTCCAGATAATTCATTTCCTGAAGTGCTTCATACGTCAATTCCCCATTGTATTTGACCAACAAGGCTTCAACTTCTTCTCGCACTTTCTGTTGTATTTCAGGTCGATGGGCTAATTCAAATCCTAGGAAGCTCATGGTGGCCGCGGATGTTTCGTAAACATCAAGTGCAAATGACAACATGTGTGATGCGACAAGGGTCTCTTCGTTAATATCGGATGCGTGTGCCTTCTGATAGTCTAAAACAATTTGCATAAAGTCATTATAAGTTCTGTTTTCCCTTTTTCTACTTTCGAGAATATTCTTCGCAATCTGGCGAAAAAATTGGTCCACTTCTTTCGGTAAGAACGCGATTTTTAGAAATTTCGCTAAGCTGGGCATAAAGAAAAGAATCATTTGTCCTACACCATTTGATATTGAAGAACTTTCAAATATCATGGACAAAATTTCGTTGTAGGACCAATCAATTTCTTTGGATTTAATATCGTCAAAATTGTAGGCCTCGATGCCTATTCCTGTCGATGCGATCTCACCGGTGAACTTGTTGAAAAATTTCTTCGCATTTAATTCAACTTTCCCGTTTCCATCACTGCATTTATTTCTCAAGTACTTGCTCATTTTAGAAGCTATATTGTTGAATAAAGGAAACATTGCTTTCAATTTCATACTCGAAAAACTGTTCGTGAGAGGTGCTCTGGCTTTTCTCCAGTTCTCGCCATTTACGAAAAATGGATTGTAGCTCAGAAGCTCATCCCGTTCCAAGGAATTGATCTTCAACTGATTTTCACTAAAACTTGAAAAATTCGTTACTAGAATATTCTTCACTAGTTCTGGGTCACGAATCAAAAGCATTGGAGTGCTGAGACGATAAAATCCAATCATGCTGTGATCTGAGCCTTTTTTGTACAAGTTTTTACAAAACGTCATAAAGTTTTCTCGGACAGTAAGCACTGGCCACATATTTCCGAGTCCTAGAATTACCCCATCTGCGGAAGGTATTCCCCTTTTTCGCCAGTAATTGTATTGACATGATAAGTAATAGTAGGCAGATAGTAAAATTAAAATAACAGAAGCGAGAACGTATTGCAGCTCCATCCTCGACAAGAGCACGTAATTTACTGACAATTTTATAGTCAGATGAGAATTAGTTTGATCCTTTTAATGCTCAATAACAACTGATAATAATGAATGATGAGATTCTAAGCGTAACATAGTGTAAAAAGCAATATATGTATATGCATTAGGCCTTGAATAACTTCACACAATTGCCACCGTTTTGCGTCATATTATATTTGCTGATGTAGAGGCAGAGTAGAGGTGCAATGTGAATACAAACTAAAGCTATCTTAAATATTAATAGGTACATCGTGTTCAATTGCCTGTTCAGTTAATTCTGAACTTTAGAATTTTCTTTAAATGCATTTTCCTTGTAAGCTATATATATAGTGGCTTGCCTTGAAAAGATTTAAAATCATTAAAATGCGTTTTGAAATTAGACGCAAATCATTAATTATTCATTATTATTCGCACAAAAAATACTTGTATCGCATATGATAACACTTATTATTGTTAGATTATGTGTCACGTCCCATCATTATCAATAGTATTTGTAGCATTAGTACTAGGAAGTAAATGAGTAATAAACGAACTGTAAAATTAAAATTTCAAAAAATTATTTTTCATTAAATACTTCCTAATTGTCGGTCAACAAAAAAATTCCCGGTTATTTCAAGGGTTTCTCCGGTCACAGAAAAATACGATTATTTTACAGTTTCTCTGACCTGAATTTATTCCCATATTTAATCTTTTCCCTAATTTTAGATTTATTTTAATTTTCAGGTTTGCCTCCGTGTCCTTATAAATCACAATTCTTGTCGGTTTTAATTATTGAATTGCTTGGACCTAGGAACAACGTACAACTCCGGATATATAATGGGTAAGTAGCAATTTTAAGTCCTTCCTAATTCCACCATGACGAAGAATGAAATAATCCGAAGCGGTCCAGAAAATATTTCTAGAAATCTAGAATCGGAAAGCTTTTCATTGAAGAAAATACAACATACAACTTTCGAATCTTAACACTATCTTTAAACGATAAATTATAACAATTATAATATATTACAAATATTTATATAAATTTAGGAAAATATATAATAAAATATAAAGAAAAAATACAATTTAAGGGCATGATACTTTATCATAAGAGTATATTTGAGTTTCGCTAACTTTATACGTTTGCAATAATAAATAGTTTTCACTATATTATACTTAGGTCATTTACCTCCGTCTGTACTAAACGGAGGTAAATTACCTAATTTTAACAACAAATATTTATTATTGCCAGCATAAAATTGGCAAAATTAAATTTACTGATATGCTAATTACCACATGTTCATAAAGTTTTATAATAAGCTTTGAGTCTCTACAATCGTCTGTGGCCTTTTGCATACACAATTGAATTGAAAATAAATTTTTCTTTTGCCCAGTTCATTTTATGATGTAATTGTCTTGTAATCTGTTATGAACTTTGAGCCAAAGGTTTGAAGTTTACCAAAAAACCACCTTGAGGAGCATTTAGAAAACTAGACTCATCTCTTTTCCAAGGCAAACTCATTTTTGGAGAAAGCTCCAGGGAAAAGTCTTTTAAAATAGTTGCTATCGCGATTTTCATTATAAGTGTAGCCATTCTCATTCCCACGCATATTCTTGGTCCATCGCCAAATGGTAGGAAAGTAGCTTTATATCGATTGTTCTTCTGTTTTTCACTAAATCTCTCCGGATCAAATTTTTCAGGATCTGGCCAATATTTTGGGTCCATGTGAAGTCCAAAAATTGAAATGGCCACTGAAGTTCCTGGTTTTACAGTATACGAAAGTCCATCTGATCCCACAAGTTTGATTTCTTTTGTACAAATTTTGAATAATATTCCCCCCGTGTGGTTCTTCCTCAAAGTTTCATTCAACACTTTATCCAGATAATTCATTTCTTGAAGAGCTTCATAGGTCAGGTCCCCATTATACTTGACTAATAAGGCTTCAACTTCTTCTCGCACTTTCTGTTGTATTTCGGGTCGATGGGCCAATTCAAATCCCAGGAAGCTCAAGGCAGTAGAAGTTGTTTCATAAACATCAACTGCAAATGACAACATGTGCGTTGCCGCAAGCGTTTCTTCATCAAGTTCCGATGCATGTATCTTGTGATAATCTGAAATGATTTGCAAAAAATCATTGTAAACTCCTTTTTCTTTCTTTCGGTTAGCGATAATACTCCTCGCACTCTGACGAAAAAATTGATTCACTTCTTTTGGTATAATTGAGATTTTCAAAAACTTCGCAAGGCCGGGCATAAAAAAGATGATAATCTGTCCAAATCCATTTGCAAGGGATTTCTTTTTAAAAATCATGCTCAAAATTTCAGTGTAAGACCAGCCATTTTTCTTCGATTGCAAATCGTCGAAATTGTAGGCCTCAATGCCCATGCTTGTCGATGAAATCTCGCCAGTAAACTTGTTGAAAAGATTTTTTAAATTGAATTCAACGTTTCCTTTTTTATCACAGCATTTGTCTCTCAAGAACTTGCTCATTTTAGAGGCTACACTGTTGAATAGAGGAAGCATTATTTTCAATTTCACACTGGTAAAACTATTTGTGAGAGGTGGCCTCGCTTCCTTCCATCTTTCACCGTATGCAAAAAATGGATTAAAGCTCAAAAGCTCATCCTCTTCAGGGCAGTTTACTTTTAACTGATTTTCACTAAAACTGGAGAAATTCGTCACTAGAACACTTCTTACGAGATCGGGATCACGAACTAGGAGCATTGGAGTAACAAGGCGATAAAATCCAACCATGCTATGTTCTTTAGTCTTTTTATACAAATTTTCACAAAAGGTTGCAAAGCTTTCTCGTGCAGAAAGCACCGGTAACATATTTCCGAATCCTAGGATTACTCCATCTGCTGAAGGTATTCCTCTTTTTCTCCAGTAATTATAATTCTCTGATAAATAGTAATATCCAGAGAGTAGAATTAAAACCAGGGAGACAAGAACGTATTGTAACTCCATTGTTGCTGGTAGCTTATGATTTAATGATAATCTTTTATTGGCTTGTTAACTTGATTGCCATAAATGTAATTAAAGTACTATTTAATCTATTTATGCGATAAAACTTGCGGGACTTCACAAAAAGCAATTGTTTGCGCTGTTGCAGAACGAAGATATCATATCATTTCACATCGTCTCGACACATAGATCTTTACGATTCATTTTAGAAGCATCTATATCAATTCTTCAATTTAATAAGAGTATAATTAACATTAAGTAACATATGTTACTTACGAGGTTATTGCCACATATACCTTTAAGTAAAAAAATATTTTTCGAATACTTTCAAATTGTTCTTTGAAGACTATTCTGTAAACTGAAAAAAAAATTATTTTTGAAACAGGAGTTAAAGTACATATGTAGATTTTGCAAGGACATTTTCTGTAAAGAAGTAGTTTTAAACTACAGAGAATAATTTTTATATTCTTTATTTCCACTATTCAAAATTCATTCAACTGAGACATTTACAAAAATATTTCAAGAAACGTAGTGATTCTTACATTTGATATATAGAATTGTACTATGTATTTTTCATAAGGCTTCACTCTAGTCAAAACGAATATTTCATCAAAAATATCTTTTCACCTTTATATTACGTATCTTTATCACAATGTAATAAATTGAGCTTCTTCCTTTTCTTTGCAACTATAACTTTTTCAAATTATAAATTCCTTCAGCGTTTAGAATAAACGTTTTGACTAGAAAGTTCGTTAAATATCTACTTTCGAAGACAAGAACAAAATATCTAATCAGAATCTTTTCTAATTTGTGTATTAAATTCAAATATTATACATATTTCGCTGGCACTAGCTCTTTTTTAATTGCACTACTCATTTTATATATCGTTAATAACATTTTGCGTGAAGCAGAAAAACAGTAAACATGCAGTCTACAAATACTGTCCTATAAAGTTAAAACATCCTAAAGTTTGAATGTAGATATTCAGAGAAAACACTGCTTTTTTATTTCAAACTATGAACATAATATAACGTTATTACATTTTTTAAAAAAATTTTTTAAAAATCGCATATCAATTCTAAGTAATCTTTTATGCGACGATAATCACCTTTTTACTGAGTGTAAAGTTCTTCAAACAATGTATCTTATCAAACGACACATTTCTTTTGATTTTTTGTAAGACTTTGAACGCAGTAAAATAATGAGTTTAACGATACTAATCTCATGTTTAATAAAAATAATTATTAAGGTTGTTTTAACTTTGCACAGCAGATTTACAGTGATTTTTTTAAATTTCTATACAGATTCATACTAAAATATTCGTCTATATATAATCTTAACAAGTTATAGGTTTTTCTTTTGTTCATACTTGCCCGGTATTAAGGAAAATCTAATTAACCGAGCAATTAAATTGAATTGACGGGTAAGACTTAATTTGAATTTCTGAACAAAAGTATTTGAAGTTTTAATAAAACTCTCACGAATAGAATTGCAGAGAATCTTTTTAGGAACAAAATAATCTGTCAACAATAAAAATTTGCCAAAAATTACAATTTTTATCTAAAGCGTAAAAAAAGAAGCGAAACTGTAAATAATTCCTTTTAAATAAATAAGTATTTATTTGAAAAGATTTAAATTTAATTAAAATTAAATTTTAAAAGGAAATTTAAAAGGCTCTAATTTTTCGTCAAAGACTAAGTAAATGCAACTGACTTTTCTATTATAAATGTGATGTTGGCTATATCATTATTTTTCATTACAAAATTATATTGCATTGTTCGATAATAATTGAGCCGCTGTATCTTAGCAGGGTGTATCAAATCAGTTTTATTTCGATTTAAACTGAAGGAAGTTTTCAATTTTAATCAATCCAATGCTCATTCAAAATCAATCCGAACTTTCAGAATGTATCCGATTGATTCCTGTCAATCCGGATGATTCCAATAAATTGATTGACCGGATTCATTTCGACTCGAATTAAGAAATTTTATATTCCCTTCAACGATACGGCAGTTCAATTATTCGTGAAATTATGATATAATTATAATTAGAGACCTAACCAAATCCATTTTGTAGATTAAATGATTGAAATTGTATATTGTTATGGATTTGATCAAGTGTAGAAATTAGACTTAGAAATAATTAAAAATTGCATTGAATCTCTGGACTAAAATGGATATATATATATAATAATTGAATCAGAAAATTCGTGTCGCAGCAAAAGTCTGACTTCTCTTTTTATTTCTAAAGATATTAAAAAAACTTAGGAAAATGAGAGTTTCTTATTTGAAGAATCTTTCTGTTTGTACGAGGTAAATTAATGATTTTCTTCCAATATTTGCACTGAATTGGTCAATTTGAAACTACTTCTATAATTTAAAAAAATACATCGATGAATTGTGCAAGAAATATTTAAGCCTCGTATTTAAATGCTGTAAGTTTACAAGATGGCACAAGAAATATTTAAAATTTGTACTGGAATTATATTGCATAATTTCAAATTAACGAATAAACGAAATTATTATTATAAATTATTATAAAATTATACAAGAAATACATTTTTTAAGAGTGTTAGACTCATGCTTTGACCTCACAATTCGATTGCTACTGTTTAGTTAAGAAATATTATAATTATTTGAGTAAAATCGAGAAATTCAATTATGAGGTTGAAATTTGAGCCAAACACCCTTAAAAGGAATATTTTAGACTGTTGACAGTTTTTCGGATAAAGATCATAGACGCAAATACCTTTCTAATCTAATAACAAATCTCTAATTGCACTTTTACCTGATATATTAATTCAAAAAATATTCATGTTGATAAAAATGTATAAAAAGTTATTTATTCGACTAGTGTAAATTTTTAATAAATCAAGTAACAAGATTAATCCTAAAAAATGTTAAACATACCCTATTATCTTCATTATAATGCACAGTAAAAGATTATTTTTATCAATTACATATATATATATTTAACTTAAATAACTGAAGAGAAGATAAAGCCACGTGATGGAAAAGATGAAAGCAGTAATAACGTGATAATAAGTCACTAATTACAATAACACCATTGTCCGTTTATCTAACTAAACGTGTTTGTATGTATACATTGAAACATTTTAACTTATGACTCATTAACACAATTTCTGCATTAAAAAAATTACCAGCATATTTAATTGAATTATTTTAAATCTTTAGATTTTTATTTGAATCGTGAATGGAATTTGGCTGATATTAGCAGATGCGTAATCTGAAAAACATGACTTAAGTACTCGTCAAAGTTTTTTTTTGTCAGATATGATGCATGAATATAAAAAATAAACCAAATTAGAAAAAATGAAAATAAGAAAATAAAATAAAATTGAAATGAAAATTGAAGTATTAATCTCTAATGATAATATTGATACAATTACTCAATATCCAGAGAAAACATTTATAATAAAATATCAATTTCTTTTATTGTAAAAATAGATATTTCCCGCTGAATTGTATTAGATTTTATAGGTAAATAACATTTTTTTAAAGCCCAAATTTAAAAATAAAATGCATATAATAGCCTCTACCTTTAAAAGTCTTAAGTGAAACTTTGGAAATAAATTTGATAAAGTCTATAATTTTATTAGTCAGGAAGAACAGTAACAAGATGGGAATGACGAGAGATGTGAATGAATAGACGTTACAAATCTTCCGTTCTTCTCGCAGTCTCATTAATAACTTTTTTGTTATTATTTTCTTTAAGATATATCATGTCGTTTGTTTTACAAACCGTTGGTGGCATTTTTATACTCACGGACAGGGTAATGCAATGCAATGATACTGCATCATGAACAAAAGTTCATTTTTCTTAACAATAAGAATTCTTCCTTTTTCTACGCAGAAACGAGCGCAGAACCGTTGTAGTGAAACTCTTCTAGCTCTTTTTCCTCTGAAAAATGAATTATAAATCAGTATGAATTCAGTACAAAACAGATAATTTGCATTTATTACAATATTATTTTATGATTAAAAAATCATTACATATCTGAAAAACCAGAAAAACGATTAATTAGATTAAATGGACGTACTTAAAAATGTATCTATAAATGTTTGTCACACAAGTTAATTTCTCAATTAATTCCCACATCTTCTTATCAATTTCAGATAAAAATAACGTATTATTCAACTACAGACAAAAATAGAATTAGCTATATATTTTCTGAGTTACAAAGAGGGAGAAAGATCATGGCTTTCCTCATTTCTCACAGTTCAAGCTATTTTCTTCCAGTAACAACTTCGTAACATCTTCATTACTACTGCTTTTACATTTTTCATATTTAATACGTTTCAAAATCTATTCATGAAAAATCGGTGTTTGAAAGTGAATGTGTAAAAGAATACTAAAAATCTTAATTATTAGACATTTTTTCGCTCTTACAAGCATACGTCGCTTTAAAAAATGAGTAAAATTGCAGACAGAAAAAATATTATATTTATTTGTTCAATGATATGAAGAAATCGAATTTTTAGGATAGCACTTGGTTCGAGCACCCTTAAAGCACTTATTTGTATGTGCAATAATAATTTAACATAACTATCCGCATTGAAATTTTCGTGTAAAATGTATATTACACTGAAATTTCAAAGGATGTCGCTTGAATGTGTGGTTTTAGTGACTGTAAGTAAAGTAGAAATTACTTTTTAAGATCAGAAGTAAAATCCTGGTTAATAAAATTCCCAGTCATTTCCTGGTTTTTCCAAGTTTCTCAGTCTACGAGTTTCAGTTTCCCTACGAGTTCTAATAATTGTTGAGTAAAATAGGGAGATTTAATAATATAGAGCTTAGATTTTGGTCGCAAACCCTCTAATGTAATATTACTAACTAATAATGAATGTGATACGTAAAAAAATTTAGTCAGAAGATCAGCTCACTTTTTACTTTTAAAACTTTTTGCAAAAATAAAACATTCAAAATCTCACTTCAAATTTTA
>JAUEJJ010000021.1:14377744-14388994 GCA_032164275.1 Synergus coniferae | reverse complement strand
ATATCTGGATATAATTTTTATTGAGTAAAATGAAGAAATCGAATTTTGAGATTAGAACAGATTCAATGCCCCCCCCCCAACTATTAATAGTATATTTTTTGGTACCGTAGAAATAAAACTTTATTATATATACATTACTTTAGTATATAAAGTAACTTTCAGCAAAATAAATCGATTATATAAAATCATAAATAGCAGGCAGGAGGGAGTGGGTTGTATATTAACTTTTTTTATTCAGAAAAAAGTAAAGCGATATACGTGTACCACAGCACAGCCATTAAAGAATTCGATAACATTTATTTCAGTTTATTAATCGCGAACCACTTCGATTGCCTTTTATTCTCTTTATTTTCGAGATCAACCCTTTTACAAACGCAATTATATCGGAAAAATGATAGGTTGAAACAAATTTTCCGCGCACTTTTATTTTGAATTAATATTTAGCGAGTTTAATTTCATTTTCCCTGATTCGTATAATACATACAATATTTCCAGCTTTTTATTATTATATTTATTGTGCGAGAGATTTGAGTATTCTTCCATTCTGAAATTCAATATCTCGAACGAGCAATGTATAATTATCTTCGTGAGCATTAAATTAGAATTACACAATAATATCCGATTACACAAAAATGTCCTAAGTACCTATAAAACATGATTATAATTTCACTTAATTTGGTGATACTGTTATTGATATCACATAAATGCAGTCTTTTAATTTTGTATTTATATAAACCTCATGAGATTTGATAATTAAACTATATTGAAGTCACTAATTGAGGCAAAATATAAATAATATTAGGGAACAATAAGGTAAACATATTTTCTAGAAAATCACAATTAATTCTTGTTCGGTAAACTTGTAGTTTTTTTTAAACGAATATTTTGAACCGAAATATTTCCAACATCAAATAAAATTTACATGAAATAGAAAGAGTTGCAGTGCTGAATTAATATTTCGTGATATATATTGAAAATGTATGTAAATTTCATTTTATTAAACAAACCTGCCTAATAAAATTGGCAAAATTATCTGAATTATTAGCGAACAGTAAAATATTATGTTTCGCATTCATATTATGTAATGAATACTTTGTTCTTTCCGGAAAATTCGGTTTAATTATTTTAAAAAAAAATACGATTGGGACAGGAAATTCATAGATTTTGATTATTCTAAAGTCCCTTTAAAATGTAAGCAGTTCAAATGAATGTGTGGATCGTCCAAAGTTAGTAAAAAGACCTCGTTTTTCTCTTTTTACCCAAAAGTAGCGGTACGCTCTCAGAGTAAGTGATTCTATTCCCGATACGACAGTGTCCATACACGAGATACTTATTCAAGTATCCAGAGTACCGGCAATAACGATTAAAACACAATGGATCACTGCAACATGCTTTTATTTCTTCTTTAAGCGACCTACCTTTTTGAATTTCTGTCTCGTTCGCTGATGAATTTGGTGCTGGCCTTGTATTATCTATGAAAGAAAGATGGAAGCGCTACTAGAGCTATAATTCAAACTACAGAAAATTAAAAAGCAAGAGAGTTGAGAGACAAGAAGGATTGCAGAATGAAGAAAAGAAAAGTGTGAAAAGCTCTAAAGCTTTTGTGCAAATTGTTAAATTATCTCTAAGATAGTTTCTCAATAGACATAAATATATAGTATATATATAGTATACCAAATCTAGTTCACAATATCTAGAACATTAAGTTTTGTTCACAAATATGTACGCACATATAGATTGAACTGCATCTGGTTATCAACTCGTTAAATTAATCTACAAGCAATAAAACTAGCTCTATCTCAATGCACATTTGCATAAAAAAAATATCCAAGCTGTCGATGCTCTTTCATTGTTCTACTCCTATCACGATGTCAATCATAGGGCATGAGATAATTATATTGTAATCGCTTTCGATGACGTAAGAGCGAGTTTTATTATTTACAGGTTCAATTCACCGCTGTATGCAAATTTCGTCTTTTTGAGATATCGCCAGTTTTAAAACTGAATTGATGAACGACATTCAATTTGTTTAAATTACCAACCATTTTGCCAAGCTGGACTCGTTAAGGACTGTCCGGCTGGATCCACAGAATTTACGACTGAGTCATCTTTTACACATCTCACTGCAAACATTGCTAAAGCTGCTACTATTGATGGCACACCACTTAAAACAAATGTCAAGCTGTATGAACCTGAAAGAAATGAAAAGTGGGTTAATACACTAGCCAAGAGTTCAACGAGGTTGCGATTACTCAGTTAAAGAAATTCAAAGATTATTAACTATTTTTTTTCATAAATCAACCTGCAAATAATTTATAGACACACCTGAACGATCATAAAGAAATCCAGCGAAGAGAGATCCAATCGTCACAGGCAAAGCACATAGCCCCAATAAAAAACTAATTGCAGACGTTGCATCCTTTTGACCGCAAATTTCGAAAGCAATAGGACCCAAAAGAGATATAAAACATCCATCAAATAAACCCATACAGAGATAAATTATTATTAAAACTGGATAGGATGAAGTAAATGCCATCAGCATCATTAGAGTTCCCAAACACATAAAAGAGATCTGTAGATTAAAAAGGGGAAAACAGGTGATTAGGGGAAAGACTGCGAAGCCTGTCTTTAACTCTCTTTATTTTATGTAGTATTTATTATCTCACCTGTTGCAATAGTATTCTATTGACACGTGGTAAATCTGCAATATACCCAAATATTAGACGACCGATTCCAGATGTGGCCCCAAGACACATAATTGGCAAAGCCTGATTGGCGTCCTTGCCAAAATGCATCTCCACGAATTTTCCTATGTGAATGTATGGCGTCTGATACCTGCCATTTGTTAAAAAAAAATAAAGACATCCAAGACTTTTAACCCTTAAATTTCTATTGATTGTATTAATTACTTTAAATTCTATCGCTTGCAGATATGAAACACGTTTAATTTTAAAATAGCGACTTACCCAAGGAGGGCGATAGGCATAGCAGTGGCCCATATTAGATATCGCTTTCTTTTCAGAATAGATATATTGACCATCCCTTTAAGTTTTTCACAAAAATTTTCCTTGTGTGTCTTTTTGGGTTTTTCAACTACTGGCGATAGAGGTTCTGAAAACATAGAAGACAAGTTAGTGACGTGTAAAATTTTCTAAAGGGATTTTAATTAGCATTGGTATTGTATTACTGTACAATCTGGTATTATTGTAAAACGATATTTACCAGAAACAGGTTTGAATAGACAAGCACATGCCATAACAATGCAAGTAAGGGAACCCAAGAATATTACAAGCACTTTTAATTTAAATTCTTCAAGAATGTATTTCATCAGATATGGCATTAGAATAGTGAAAATAGAACTTCCTGCGGTCACAATTCCATTTACAAGCCCTAAATATCGTTTAAAATAGTGTCCTAGAATTACTAAGCTCGGGGCATAGGCTAAACTTGCTCCCACTCCGTACATAATTCCATACGTCAAGTACAGACATTCAACCTGTAGTAATAAATAAATATAAGAAACTAGTCGACTAGTTTTAAGGGTGTTTAATCCAAGTTCTAATTACAAAATTTGATTCCATCATTCTACTTAACAAATATTATTATTAGATTCAAATAAAAAAAATTCATTCTGTAGCCACAATTATATTTTAATAAAAAAGAGTACCAATGTAGAACGAAAAAATGTCTATGAGTAAAAGTATGAATTGTAGTGATATATGTACCTTGTTCAGAAAAAATGAGGATAGAAACATTCCTAAAGCGGCAATTAAGCCTCCTAAAAACGTTGTCATCTGAATTCCAATTTTATTTGTAAGAATTCCAGCAAGAGGCGACATAAAAAACGTAGTACCCAATTGTAAAGATCCTACGAGGGCTGAAAAAAATGAAAAACAGTTATTGCATAATCATTTAATGCATTTATTGAGATTAGGAAATAATTGGATGTTATATAAGAATTAAGATGTAGATATTAGAATCTTGTTGTGCATTGGGAGAAAATCGTATAGAGTTACTTGACCCCTATTGTGTTTAATGATTGTTTAATTGATGATTAATAAATTCTGATTTAGTTCAATAAGTAACCTAGGGCGTTTGTCTCATACATCATTTTTTAATCTAATAACATATCTGCAGAGATTGCAAAGTTTTCGAATGCTAAAAAAAGATCAAGTTTTATAATATTCTATAACAAAGATTAGTATGTAGATGAAATGTTGGATTGTACTTTTATTATAGAATGAAAGTCAATTTTATTTTTCTATCAATTAATGCGCAATCGAACACATGACTTTATTTGCAATTCACTTGTATGTTAATGAAAGAGAAATTAAATAATTAAGGTTAATTGAACTTAATTCAAGCTTCTGATATGTCCGCCTCGAGTCCCAGATATTTAATAAAGCGACTAACTTTTTTGTTTAACTACAAATTACCTGATATTAACTTATCTCATGAAATTGAGTTTTGCCTAAAAGATTTAAATCTAAAATTTGTACTTCAGTATATTAAGGGTGTTGGAACCAAGCGCTAACCACAAAAATCAATTTCCATATTTTACTCATCAGATATTAGAAATAAATATCTTTTCGCTTTATACATGTACTCTTTTCTGAAATAGTAATATGCTTATACATAAAAAATGTATAATTTTAATAATTTTTACTTAAAATGAATTCGAGATCTAAGCTCAAAATCCAATCGTTTCGTTTTATACGAAAAGTATTTAAATTATACATCTTTTCGCTCTATATAATATTTACTGAGTAAAATGAAGAATTTGAATTTTCAAGTTAAAACTTGTACCCAACATCCTTAAATAAGAATTGCAGAATAAACCCTTCATGTAATTTGCATGTGATTGTCAAATTGAAGGCAGACTTGCAGTTCTAGTAACTATAAAACTTGAATGGTGAATGAACTTCTCAAGACTCTTATATCTACAATCTTCATTAAATTATTCAGAAAATTATTACTAAATGATTCATGTCCTTGCAATCGAAATTTGTCGAGTTGTGAATGACAAAAATAAATCGAGACTAATTATATTTAAAAGACTTTAAAGACCATATAATGTAGTCTAATACGATATCTTTCATCATCTGATGGCTCAATTAAACCTCTCGTTTAAGGACGTACAATTACATTTTTATTCTACTAAAATGAACACATGTTTCAATCTAGTCGTATAAAAATATTCATAGAGCTTAAGTCGTTTTAAAATTAGAAAAGATATAAATGGGTATCTGATGGGTATATATCTGGAATTATTTATGAGAAGGGAAGTGATCTATTAAATTTTATGGTTGAAAATTGATCTTTTTAGGTGGAAACTAAACTATTAAACTTAAAGTTCATCTGCTTTGGTTAGAAATTACTATTACTTTACTTTATAGATAAGAAAGTTTGTCTTCTACATAAACTAGACTCTAAAGAAAATTTTATCGAAAGTTCGACTAAGTCTTTATGAAATAATTCAATTGGAAATTTTAGTTAATAATAGCAGATAATAGAATTTATTTTTTGTTAGTAAACTGATAATTCATGACGTATATATGTAAACAATAATACGCAATATGTATATTACACGATGAATATGAATTTTTATTCTCTTATCTAATTATATACACTATCAAGAGAGGATTTTCGAATATATTTTTCGAAAGTTTAATACGAGAATATGTAATTGTAATTATTATAAAAAACATTCCTAAACATAGTTGAAAAAGAAATAGTTTATCTATAATTACTATTCAAATAAAAATATAAAACAAAAAATGTACAGTTTTAACCTGTGCAATGAATTTCTTAACTAAGAAGAATGTATTTTTGAAAGCAGAAAATTAATATAAGATCAAAACTACTAATTTATTCCAAAGACTAATGCTCATTATTCTCTATCAATTCTCAAGTAGTTACTTTTATAAAATATGTACGATAGTGCAGTTCAGTGACCAGATCAGACTCCTATTTATTTCAAGTGCATTTGAAATATGCATATCACATTCTTAAACAAATGCAATTTACATGTATCGTAAAGATTAAAATGCTTTATGTATTTTTTTACAGAAACTTAGCATCATAAACTTAATTGCAATGCAAATTAGATCATTAAACGTTTAAAAAATAATGTATGTACTACTTAACTGATTCTAAATTCTGACAGAAAAAAAAATCTAGCTAATGAATAATTCTATGTTGGCATCACTACAGCCTTTAATCTCAATGACGGTTTATTACTATTGATCTACATTTGAATTGTCTTTCAATTACAAAGTTCATCATATGTGGACTCTATAATTTTGGATAGTTTCTGTGTTTCTGATTAATTTGTTTTTGTCCAGCCTGTCGTTAAAAACGTATAATTAATCGTTAATTAAACTATTATGTGTGCTAGAGTTTATAATTAGGAATACATTCTATTTTAAGTAAAATTAAATCAGATACTATATTTATTGAATTCGATTTAAAAACCTTTTAAAAGGAAAAAGATCAATTTTCAGCCAAATAATTTAACTGATTTCAGTCAATCATAATTGCATTATGACTGGATTTAATTCATGACATGACCTAACGTAAAAAGTAAGCCGTTATCGCCAATTTGTTGCCACGAAATTTCATAAGCTTTACAACTGTTTTTTTTTAATTCTCTCGATAAGCGTATCGAGAATTTTCGACGATAGTATAAATGAAAAACTAGAAAAAAAGGGGAAAAAGGTGAAACTTACAAGCTTTTGATGCGGTGTCATTAATTCCATCGCTTATCATTCTTGCGTTTAAATCTCCATAAATAATAGAATAGCTATTGATAACACTGAAAAGAACTCCATTGATGATAAAGCTGCCGATCATAATCGACCATGCCCTTACTCCTCCGTCCGGTGGATTATCCTCCCCATTGCAAGGCCCATTCTCCAGATCCTCTGTACCAGACTTTCTCCCATCATTTTCACTAAGGCCATTCGCTTTTTGCGCTTTGATCTGGTTTCCATCGGCTAAAATCTCGAGTGGTATCTGATTATCACCGAGTAGCAAAGAATTTTTTTTGATTTTGGTACTAGGAGCTTGATTGTGCAAATCGGCGTCATTTTGATGTTCATAAGAACGATCGTTCGAGTCACATCTTGCATTTGAGCTTGTATTACTCAGGTCAGAGTTCGAAGCCTGTTTCGAATCCTCTTTTTCAGCTACTACCATTTTCGCACCTTCTAGAAATGTTTTACTTCAATGCCAAATCTCCCTGCACATATGAAAAGAATACTGTTATTGAAAGATGTTTATTCTAATTTTAGAAGAATTGCATCTTAGAAAGTTTGCGGGTTTAATCCTAGGTAATTTTATACATGATTCTGTTTTCATCAAGAGGTTCTTAAGTCGGGGAGGAAAATTGCGGTTGATACACTAAAGGGTATCAAATTTACAGGCTATCAGTTGACATGTTCTACTTACTTATGTAAAAACTTACGGTCGACTGTGAAATCTCTCTAGATATTACCATTATTGAGATCAAATCACAGTGATTTAGATTCGTATTTTGATAAGATAGAGCTGGAAAGCTCAAGAACTGCAATCTTTGAGGATCACTGTCTCCGCTTATCAATATTTTTTCAACGGAGCGATTTACTTCAATTAATTAATTAGGTAGACATAGGTTTGTAAACGCTCAAATTTGAGGACTTCCAGATTAGAAAGTACATAGGAAAATTTTAAATATTTTGAAGGACTCAAAGCCTAAAATTTGAGAAGACTGCATTCTTACAATATATGTATTTTCAACGAAAAATAGTTTAAAGGGGGAAAATGGGAATTTTCTTAAATACAGGGGAAGGTGGAAAAACTGTGATGTCTGTACTATTTTATTATTTATTAAGGCTTGGAATGTTTTGTAATTTACCAATTGCAGTACACTTAATACTTTAAATGCTTTTGTATACACTTCCTCAAATTTTGCTTGCTTTTGTAATACTACAGTCTTCGCACAAACTTTGTGTAAACATTGCATCATCGCGTGAATTCATCGACTTTAATCATATTATCAAAGAGACACACTCACGCATCATTTATTCAACTTCCCTTAAGACATCTGAATCCACACGTGGAGTGACAAATGACAGATTACAATTTATCACACTGTTTATACTCAAATAAAAAGTAGCTGAAATCAGTATTATTTTACATGGGAAATGTAGCAATCATTTAATACAATTATGTAGTTTATAAAAAATCAAAAAATCAAAATGGCAAAATGATCCTACCGATAATTGTACTCCTGTGAGGGATCAATTGACTGATCGTTTGGTTGAGGAAGCTGTCAAGCCGGGTAGTTGAAAATTTCAATTATGTCGATGATCACTCGAACCATAATAATTTGATCAACTAAAAGTGAGACAATTAGAGTTGAAAAATGTTCCGACGAGAAAAGTAACGGTACTGTACCGTCCGATCAAAGAATGGAGCACTTGGTACATGAGTGTCCGATATTAAGAACTCGATGATGGTTCTTCGTGGAAGAACAGAAACCAGCCAGCAAAGTTGCTGCTGAGGCCAAGAGCCGAGCAAGAACAAGACTACTGGAAAGACTGGCTGGCTACAAATACGAACCAACCGATACGCGTTGCAGTCGGCGAACTAATAACGGCAGTACCCACAATCTGAATCTACACGTATGAACTCAATCTACTCGGCGACCACTCGTGTTGTCTTGATGGTTTTCGAGATGCTCACTAGCTATTACTTCATGCCTTCCTAGTTTAGCATTATAGCTTCTTCACACTATTTGCGTTTGCGGCCAAATTAAAACCTTATCGACAGATGATGATTGATAACTAGTCACTCAAACTTGATAAAAGGATATTGACCCAAGTATAATCATTACTGGAACTACTCAAAGCTGAAAGTAAATAATAATCATTCATTAGGATCAAGTATATACGAAATGATTTAAATCTAATTTATTAGTAATCAGCTAAAATTAGTGTGCCAAGCGCGCTTTTAACAAACTTCTTTTTAATATAACGCAATCTGCAGATCACTACTTGTAGTCAATAGTTGGGTCATTGTGTTTAATTTAAGTTTTCGAATTGAAAAAAATTGCATTTTTAAAGTGAAATTTGTAATTGATTGATATTAGAAAATGAAAGAGAAAATAAGTGTATACAAAATTTAAAAAAGCCTATTTAAGGCTTAAAATTTGTGGCAAGTGGTAGGCACATCAAAACTTAAATTTTGTCACAGTTTCTCTGTTGCTTATTTTAAATGTTTTATTTTTATTGCGAAAACTCGATTGGAATTGAGTTAAGCAAAGTTGAGTTAATAGTTAACGCTGCTAAATCTCAAGGGTTTTATTTTTAAGACAACTGAATCTCGAGTTCAAGTACGTTAGATTTTATTACAAAAATAATTTTAAACTCTCAAAGGTCAGGATAATTTCGTGTCATCTTCAATTCTGGACTATTGTCACGTAGGGAAAAAAAATAAAATTGTGTGATATCCTCTAAAGATGATTGCATTCTATATAGTCTGGTTTTATTTCGTAAATGTCAGATATCGAGAGAAGCAATAAAATTCATATTGAATAAAACGCAAATTCATCGCTATTTAGCAGCATCAATCGGTTGATAAAAGCAAATTGTCCTGTTAGCAACGCTCCACTATAATATCTATAGAGTATATTATAGGATCGTTGCATTAACCTTTGTGATATCATTGACACTTAAAACTAACCGAATCCTTTTCAACAAAACAGGTAAACAGTGTAATTTTCAATTACAGAATCGGTTGGCGATGCAATATGTTGTTTTTCAAAAGAAATAAAAGGTGACAGGTATTTTCCAATTTAAAAAAAAACTCAATTTTCGCGAAGATATGAGAAGATATGAGTTTGTGGTCTTCTTTCGAAATCCAGAAGAAAATTTAAAATATACTAAATGTAAAAAAATGGCAACAGTTTTTTTGAAAATATTTAAAGTTGATTTTTTCAAAAACGCTATCTTCTTTCGTTAAATTTTTTTGCTGAATTGGTACTCGTATGAGAAAGATATCATATAGGTATATATGGGCTAAGCCAGTTTTGTAGTCACAAGAATTTCTTCAAATACTCATATCTTCACTAAAATAGTTTTTTTTTTTTTTTTTCAAAACGGAAAATACTTATTGTACTTATTTCTTTTGAAAAACAACATCGACCACTGTTTGTGCGATTTGAAGTTGTATTGTCTGCCTGATTTGAAAAGGATTTGATCAAATATATGGAGTGTATACAAATTAGTAGATAAATTATTCAAATTGGTGGGGCACCAATTGCACACCATTCATAAATTAGATTTCTACCAGGAATTGATCACTTAAAATCTAATGTACATTCCCTTACGAAATCTTGTGAAAATACTGAAAATTAAAAACATTAACAATATATTATGAACACTGTTAATGCATATTAAAAATAGTTTTAAAATATAATAAATAATAAAACGAATAAAATAAAAACTGTGAGGGAAAACATGCAAGTTATTCAAATCTAACAAACAAATATCAAGAGTTGACAGTAAATAAATAAAAATAAATAAAAACAGACATAGAGAAAATAAAACGAAAGAAATCAATAAAATATTGGGTATACAGTAATGATATATATATACCGGATATACTTAATATATTTCGAGGTTAAGTTTCTCCAATATGCCGAGTTCGCCGCCGCATTGAGCTGTCATATTTGACCATGGATTTGACTTTGACCTTGTCATATATTTTTAAGCTCCAAAATATCGTTCCGACAAAGGAGAAAATCAACATTTTAATGAAATGACGCCATTCAAAATACGACTTGAAAACAGATAAACGCAAGTTACAAGCATTACTCTGGCATTACTCTGCTGGCATTACTCTATTTATCATAATAATTTCAACTTATGCGTGTACACTTAACTTCCTCTTAGGGCAACTAGTTTTGCCCGGACAATTTCTATTTCGGCAACAAAATTCATTTTTCCTACGGCAACAAATTCCTAACCTCAAAGATTTGCTAACCTACACTGCGCGCCAATAGGGCCAATAGCAACCAATCAGATACCATAAGTAAGTTGCCACAATAGAAAGAATTTGTTGCTCACCTGGAGAGTTTCCGGTTTCCGTAAAGGAGATGTTGCCCAAAGAGAAATTGCCGTAGGTGACATTTGTGTGTACATATGTTCAGTACGTTCAGTACTTATCATCGAGGATAACCGGGATAACCTACAAAAGTATACATATTAT
>JAUEJJ010000021.1:14357433-14377644 GCA_032164275.1 Synergus coniferae | reverse complement strand
GTGTGTACATATGTTCAGTACGTTCAGTACTTATCATCGAGGATAACCGGGATAACCTACAAAAGTATACATATTATAACTTATAACAAAATTATAATAAGCATTCCAGTTTACAGATATCGCTAGCATCCAGTTATATTTTCAGGCATATTTTAAAGGTTTCCTTGAGGATCACAAGATGTCTCTGAAAACAAATTTTCTCGAGCAATCTCATATTGCTCATATTTTTTTGTGTAAAATTGTGAAGTGACTGAAGTGTGCTGAAGTGGGAATTATATAGGAGATGGCTGAGTTTTAAGTTAGCTTCCTGATTTTCGACGTTGACATACTGATGCTTTGCAAAAACGGTATTTACTTAGAGGCGTCTGCGTTCGAGAGGCGTTTGATGAATTTTTCTATTGAGAAGAAAGACAGTGGAGACGTGTATTTAATCCCGAGAAACGATCGCATACGGTTTGCGTGTGTAGTGAGATATTTTGGCATTTCCACGAAATTAGTTCTGAAGCTTTGACGAATCTTGACAATTGAAGGAATCGGGTAAGTAATTTCATAATAATTCCAAATGCTATTTTCAAACTTGTCTTAGACTTGAAGACTTCATTCGTCCATTTCCTGGAGAAGATATGAGTTCCGTTTCAATCGCTTTCTCTGCTTTATATAATGGAGAGAATCACAAATTCAATTGATATTTTTTTCTAGAAGCAGCCATGGGAGAAAACGAGAAAGAATTTGTCCTACAATGGGATGGACATGCAGGATATGTTACAGAACGATTTAGCGGATTGCTGGCACGACAGGCTCTCGTTGATGTGACACTTATTTGTGAAGAACAAAAACTTCGAGTTCACAAGCTCGTCCTAGCATCATGCAGTTTGTATTTCGAGGTATGGTACTTTCTCTATTATCCGTTCTAAAAAGATTAGGTTTCTTGATTTTCTAAAAAAGACTGCTTGTTTTACCATAATCTATTAAAAACTTTGAAGTCGGAACGAGCTAGATCATGTAGTTTTATAATAAGCATCAGTCCTGCGTTTCCCAAACATTGATTGACATTGATTACTAAAAAGAGTTTTTTCAGGCTTCGGTTATCAGTTTTATATCAAACTGAATGGTTAGAGGGATTGTTGTGAAACTCCAGCTGCAAGCATATAGTTGATTCTACAATTCTTTTATACTTTTGATAGATTGAAAAATCTGGAACAATTCGGTTTTAATTCTGGAATAACTAGATTGTTATATAGGTTGCTTTATCCTTTTTTTAGAATCTCTAGTCCATCGCCACAATTTTCACGATTATAGTTACATTAATTTAGGGTGGGGGTCCAAAAATAGATACTAGGACAAGTAAAATAGTTTTCAGATAGCTGTGCAATCAAACATTAGTTTTTCTCAAACCTTAATTCAATCTGAATTGACTTACAAAAATTTCTCTTTTTCGTGGACTTTCTAGACTTCTTCCTTAGTTTCTTAGTACTTAATGAAATGATAGTTTCGTTTCCTTTTGGAATAAAAAAACGAAACGACAATCCCTAAGAATTTCGTTTGAATATCTTAGTCCTACATTAATTTTACTACTACTTTTAAAATGTAGCATGTTTTATTAAATTTTCAAGTCATATTCAATTAGTTTGATTCTTTTTATTAGGAAATGTTGGAGCAAGATCTTGGACAAGAGCCAATCATAGTACTCAAAGACTTGAAGTTTGAGGTATTAAAAGCGATGGTTGAATTTATGTACTGTGGTGAAACGACTATCTCGCAAAAATATTTACCTTCTCTGCTCATAGCAGCAAGACTTTTTAAAGTAAGAGACTTTTTTTAAAATTATTCACTGTATTAATTTCACAGTAAATCTCCTGATGCTGACCAAGAACTTGTATTTCAGGTAACCGAATTAGAATTTATAGCCAAGCAGATTTCCGAATCTCAAGAAGTCACCGAGGATGGTTCTAACAGCGACAAGGGATTCGAGGAGGACAGCGAATGTTCAGAGTATAATAATAAACTAGTAGAAGTTGACAGTGATTGCGAAGAGATAATTCCCGACACACAGAACAACAATCAGCTTGAACTGTTCCAGGAAAAAGACATTAGTGATACGGAATCCGAAAAGGGTCCTTCGGTGGAATGCTGTAGTGTAAGCAATGACTCCGAGCAAGAATTAGAACATTCACTCTATGCGGATTCGAGTATTGCAGACGAAACCCAAGAACTTTCTGAACCTCACAAATTTTCTCCCATTAATTCCTGCAGATTGAATGGAGCAACGGAGGGTGAAGAGATCGAGTGTACCTCTAAACTTCTGCAAACAGATAAACCTTTACACTTAGACGTTAATGAATCTGTGATGGATAGTAAAAGTTGCGAAGCCTCTAAGGGAAAAACTATGCTTTACGAGCAACGCTGTGATTTCTTAACTGACGAGTGCAGAAAGTCACCGACGATACCTTGCTCTCGTCCACGAGAAGAGACTGACGAAAGATACTCGTCCGATAGCACGGATGTCGAAAGCAAAGTGGGTCAATGCTTAAAAGTCTACACACACAAAAAGCGCAAAAACATGAACAAAGCAAGGAATCACTTGTTGCAATTCAATGAACTCGTGCCGGAATTGTCAACTACTAAAAGTATAGATCTATTAAATGACTCATCAAGTGACGAAACTTCTCTCAACTTGGAGAATTCCGAATACGTTTCGAATCTAACTAGCGAGAATATTCAGTCTATCGTAGGCTGTACTCTAAACGAATTTAATATGGTAGATAGCGACGGTGAAATGAATGTATGTACCGGTTTCTTTTCCAATTCCGATAAAAGTTACGTTGTAGGTAGTCACAAGGAAATTAGAAAAGTAGAGGAATTCTTTTCCGGATTCGAGAACGATCGTTTGACAAAGCCACCGATACTAAGAAGAAGCGTGCGCTTAAGTCAGCAAGAGTCAGAGGAATCAACCGAAGATAATCTTTTTGCTCTGGCGAAAACAAAGACACACAAAATTCGGATTATCGGTAGGGAACGTTCGGTTAATAATGGCAACATATTTGCCAAGAGAAAACGTAAACAGCACTCAGAGCGTCGTGTTCAAGAGCTCAGAACAACTTCGACAGAAAACAACACGAAACACACTCGACCTCTCCGCAGAACGTCTAAGCTTGGCAAGTACAGATCCAAAGCAAGATTATCGCCCAAAATTGAAAAGGATAAGTTGAAAACTGTAGAGAAGTCGAAAGAGGAGAAAACAGAGAGGGAAGAAGTAGAAAACTACACACCGCAATCGGTCCAGTTGAATACAATAGCGACTGTGAATAGAGCTTTGTGGGGAGATATGACAGATATTTCGGAGGAAAGTAATCACAAGGTAGATGTTGAAGACTGTTCTCCAAGTATGGAAATTCCATTTGCAGTTGGTTTACTACCACTGAGAGCGGCGCTTGAAAAAATGCAGGCGATGCCAGATTATCAACCGAGGAAAACGAGATCTTCAGTTGCTCCGATTAAGCAGGATCTCAATAATTTAAAGCGAAAGAACAGCCATTTAGAAGTAGCTAATGGAACGAAAAAACACATCAACAGCGAGGGTTTAGTTAAAGAAAATGCTAAGACTGTTTGTCACATTGAAATTAGAACTGCTGCGCAATGCGCCCGAAGTCGAAAGAGGTCGTTATCGGATAGTTCTACAGTGCAACCAACTGCCGTGGCAGATAGGCAATAGCATCTTGATTTCACATAAGAACCTAAATTTTCATTCTTTCGGATATTTAAACTGGGCTTGAAATAACATAAAAATTCACTATCCTTATTTTGTTCAAAAAATATTTAAATTAAATACTTGTTCGCTCTGTAGGCAAACTCCTATTTCGAAAAAGAGTTAGTCTATGGAACGAAAAGATACATAATTCTAATATTTTTCGAGAAAAATGAGGGATTAAATTTTGAAGTTGAAACTTGAACCCAATATCCTTAAAGGTATTCCAGGATTTTAAGTGTACATCCAACCTCAAAATTAAACAATTTTTAAAAAGATATTCCGACGCCTCTAAATCATCTTTCAAATTTTGTTATATTTAATGGTGTGGTTATATTTCTCGATTTTAGAGATTGTTTCATTTTGTGGTTATGTGTACCTCTGGAACATCCTTAAAGCTGCTCTCTTATTGCAATATTGAAACGAAATTTCATTTTATCCACATAATACAATGTAAATATGTAATTTTATTGCGGATAGTGATTTGTAAATTTTTTTTAGAAATGCTCAAGTTTTTTTAAACAAGATAAAATTCTTTAAATCATCATAATATTCTGAAAATTGGGATTTGAATAGTATTTGGGAATTTACTTAAAAACAGTTACAGTTACAAATTAAGAAAGTAATCCAATTTCCTTTCAAAGTCTAGTGAGCATTAATGAAGAGTTACAAAAGTCAATCCAGTAGTAATTATTTTTTTAGTAAAATTACTTATAACAAGTTATTCTTCAAGGCTGAATTTGAGTTTTTGAGAACGAGTCTATCACACAAAATTTTAAGAAGTGTTCATTGTTCAACCTATCTTGGTTCTTTAGGAAAATTTTCATGTGAAAATCTGTGATTTCCAACTTTTGCATGATGTTGTATTCTGCTAGGTTAGCTGAGTCTAGTGATTTGGTCCTCAATATTCGATATCAACAAAAAGCTAATTAATCAATACAGTTTCACCTTTTATTTTAAAAATTGAGGAACTTGGTTGATTTTGTTTTAGTTGCATTCTTTCTAAAATGCATTTCTTGTTTACTTTCTAATTCGTCATTTATTTCCTAATATAATTTGTATGTTTCTTTGTAAAAATCGAGATTCCTAGTTAACTTACATACAGGAATCGTGTATGTTGCATATACAATAGTTAATAAGAAATGGGAAAGATAATCCTTTAATCAGATTCTGTAGGAAAATATTTATATCTATTGAAAAACAGTAAACTCTATGTCGTCGATAATGTGATCTTCAAATGCAATAACTTTTTATATTTTTAAAACTACGTTGTTTGTAATTAATTGCAAAATTCCAAAAAATGAAATTAAGGGTATTGGGCTCAAGTATTAAAATTATAGATTTTTTCGCTTTGTACCCTTAATTATATTTAAAAAACTACTATCGCGACAAAGCGAAAGAATTTATAACTATAATATTTATTAACAAAGTAAAATGAAGAGGTAAAATTTTCAAGTTGTTACTTGGATCCAATACCTTAATTTGAAAGTCTGAATCACCGTCGCAAAACATTGGCTCGATTTAAAGCTTTAGAGATAAATTTGTACTTTAACAGGCCCCTACCTCGAATGTTATTGTTACATAGATTTTATTAAAACTAGTTTGTTATACAAAGCAACCGAACGGTTGCATATTAAACACCAATTTTTGTGAACAATAACGTTCTGAATTAGCTTCGAAGTTTAAAATAGGCTTGGAAATAATGTGTGAATATAAATAGAAAAGTAAACTTCTCTCTAAGAATCTACATTAATTGTAAGATTACAAAATTTTTCGGTTATAAAACGTTCTGTTACTTGTACTTATAAGGTTGCTACAGAACGATGGATACTTTATGCCATTTTACAAACAACTGCACGATACTCTCGGCTCAGAAAATAATTGTTCATATTGTAGCTGTACGTACGTCAATATTTTTTTAAATAAAGGTTTATATCGATAAATTATTTATTCGAGAATCTTCTAATTGTTTTTGTTTTTTTTTGTTTTTTTTTTTTCGATATATTATAGTAAGCGTTTAGAGAAATATGTACCGATATGCGTACCACTTTTAATTAAATTAAAAGTGGAAGAATTTGATTTCGGTTTTAGTTACTGAAAGTCAGTGAAAGTATTATATAATTTGTGCCGGTAGAAGACTGACATCAAGTATAGGAAGTGTAATGTGTATGCATTCAACACCGATGGAAAGCTGAGAAGAACCGTGGTTCGACGCAGCACTATAGAGCAATCAATGAGCGCATATTGATCTCAACCCCTCGCGAATTCTACACCTCCAGGGGCGGATTATTCAAACCTACAATAGAAAGTAGTGCGTTTGCGCGTATGTATTACTCAATCTTGTGCGCAAAATTAAAAGAAAAAGACAATAATTAGGAACGGAAAATTGGAAGCGCTCCTTATGGGTGTTGAGTTCACGTTCTAATCTTAAAATTCGTTTCTCCATTTTACTTTAATAAATATTATAATTAGATTTCTTTCGCTCTGTAGCGATACTCAATTGTTAAATAGAATATTAAACAGAATAATCATTACAAAGCGAAAAAATATCCAATTATAATACCCAATGCCCTTAAATCGAACAAATAATTTGTCTCAAGAAGAAAATACTTTTATTTAAAAAAATTAATGTACCAAATTGTGTACTAAATAGATTTTAGTACGTTAAATTTGAATTTAAATAAAAGATTTTAAATTTTTAAATCAAATTTTTAAACTTTTCATTAAATGAATTTAGAGGTAATAAACTTATTCATCTTGAATTTCCTAACGGATATGGGAATATTAAAAAAGAAATTTATTTTCAAACGATTGTTATTTTAATTAGAGACATGCAGGATAATAGTGCATATAATCGCGAAGCCACCTTGTATGTCATCCACCGGTCAGTATCAGATTCGATTTCAGACTGACGACTTGACCTGGAATGCGGAAAATGACCGGGAAAAATCCAGAATTTTGATTAAAAGACCGGGAGTTTACTTTTGATCGTTGTAAAATTCAAGTTTTTATTATTTTCATAATTATTTATACTATATGAAATGGTTATGAATCAATTTACTTCATTATGGACCAGATTTTTTATTTCTTTAGTTATATCGTCCAATTTGTTAAACAGTATAACATACTCATTTTTTTATCAACAAATAGTTTATTTTTTTAAACTGGTATTTGGAGCAAAATAAATATATTGGATAAAAGAGTACCTGTTGCGCATAGCATTAAGCCCTAAGCACTTAGCATAATAAATAGCTTGACTTTGAAATCTAATGTAAATAAGTTTCAATAAAATTAGTAAATTAAATATATTTATAATTTTAGTTTCGTTCAGTAATGTTTAAAAACAATAACTTTTTTAGAAAACCTATTGGGCATTGGTATTGACTTGAGTACCTTTTAAAATATTAGACAGTGTTATGAGACTAATAAAAAAATACCGAAAAAATAAGCACTCAATACACAAATGAACGAAAAATAAAAATACTGAATTTTAAAATTTTCAATTTGTTCAATCAACAAATTATAAAACTAAATCTACGTAAAATAAGTCGATAAAATCAAGTCCACATCTGATATATCAAACAGTGTAATTAATTATTATATATTTTTAATAAGTAATTTACCTAATTTCTGGAATTTAATAATTCTGAAATATTATAATTCGATAAATTTAAATTTCGGAAATTTAAAAATCCCGAAGTATTATTTTCGCGCCATTTTTGTTTCATCTGACGCTCGTAAGATGGCGCGATTTCCCGCGGGGCCCCGCCATTGCGAGCATTGCATTGCATTGCATTGAGAGTGAACTGCGAGAGTACGAGCTGTGCGAGTAGGGCCTATAAGCCAGGAGTCTGGTGTTCACAGTTCAACTCTGTTCGACTGGTGAAGTTGCTGCGACGCAGGAAGGTATTTTGAAGTTGCGAGAAGATTTGCCGGCCATGGAGAAGCGGATAGAACTCGAGAAACGTGGAAGGAAACCCGACGAAGTAAGAGAAACGATACTTATTTTACAACTTTGCTTTTTTCCACGATTCATCTTGAGTGTTCCGTGAGTTAATAGTCGTCACGTTCAAAATCACCAGTTTTCGTGTGTCTCCTCCTTATTATAAATTTAAAATTAATTACTGCTCCGACTTTTCTCAAAAAAAGGATAAACCCCATGTGTTCGCCGCGTGACCGGGATGAATTCCTCCGAAAAGCCGCCTTCTTCAGTCTCAATGCCGACACGAGAAGCTCGAAAAAGAGGCATGGCGTGCTTTCGCAGTTGGGAACACCGATTCGTTCTATTTTTCTCAAAAGTGACACCTCGTAACATTTTTAAATGAAAGTCATTTTTTTTTTATTGAAAGTATGTTTCTTTTTCCCAGCGCGAGGCTATGAAGGAAGCGCGACTGAAATTTGTCCACGGCTTCACGCATGCAACGTCGCAACAGCCGTCGTTTGGTATTACCGGTTGCATTACATTCATTAGAATTTCATTACAGAAAACTCGAGTCGGTCTTTTTCACCAATTTTAATTACCGTAATCTTTATTATTTTTCCAATCTCCACGTAAGCCTGTCCACATCAAATTGTATTGTTACGCCTAGGAACGCCATCGCATGTTGGATGGCAACGGATCCAAATTTTCAAAAATTCACTTGAATCCTATGAAATCTAGTAGATATCTCCCACTTGAATTTTGAGATTATTTTGAAACTTTCTTAACAATTGAAACCGAAAATGTCCATATATTAATTTGATGATATAATTAGAAAGTTTAACCTTTGAAAAAGATTTATTTCCCCTGTAAAATTACGTGAAAACTAGTTGTTTGGAATTGGTAATTGGCGCTCTGCAGGTGCTCAACCTCCAATGCGAGAATAAAACTTGTAAACAAAAATTATGGGACGGCATGGTCAGAAGTACAGCTATTTGTATTATCCGTAATCGAACGTTGGATCAATTTTGTTTATTTGAAGGAATTCAATTTTTACCCGGAAACGATATGATTATTTTGCTGCATGGAGAGCACAGTGACGCGTGAGTGCATTCTTGTTTAGCGCGCGCCTTACCAAGTCGAGAAAACATACATTCGCAGTAACCAACCCGCACCTGCTTTGATCGTCACCATCGATTACTTAATCGCACATAGGCTCAAATATCTTGCTTCAAATGCTCTCTTTACCCAAATCAATTAATTTTTTACGCCTGGTGGCCTTTATTAGGTCAAGGTCACGCATAAACTTCTAGTCTGTGGGTCGTTCCCCCAATCTTCTAAGTAATCGATTTTTTTTCACTTTTCCTCCATTTTACTGAATTTTTAATCAAATGAAATTTTTAATAAATTAAAAAAAAATGAAATAGTTTAAATTGGAATTTTTATTTTAAAATCTCATTGTGGAATTTTTGTACTGTTTAAAACGTATAAACTTGTGCTTCAAAAAGTCGTGTGCGGGCATTATTGCACCGTCGTTTTTTTGGTTTCGAGAAACCACCATTGTTGACATAGAGAAGTTAAATTCGTCCTGCGGAGAGTTTATCCGTATGCATTATGTAAATTAATTTGGAGCGCACGGAGTCGGTGCAAGGGGATGATGCGTGTGAGGAACTGATGGTGCCACTGTGGGAGTTGCGCCATTAGTAATCGGTGTGCGCGGTAGACATGTTTGCCAGGCGTTCGCGACTTTTTGGATTTCTCAGTGAGTTTTTCTCTTCTTGTAAATTAAAACCTTGACTTGGGGCAACTCTCGTTATCACCTAGTCATAAAAAGAATAATTGAATTTCGGAATTAAACAGTATCTAGTTTCTCGGCCTCCCGCAGCGACTTGACAGCCATCTTGGACGAGTCCACTTTGCTCTTTGCCGCCAAGTGGCATGCTTTTAACTCTAAATACTCATCTTCTAAGAAAATTGGGCAATATTATCAGACAATATCTAGATTTTAAATTTATTGCTGATTTAGATTAATCAGCTTTTATGTTGAAGGTAGAGGGGTCACTGATTGAAAATTTGAATTTCTTGCGCGGGCTAAAGTTAGGTTGTTCTAAGTTTTACAGGGGCGTAATTAGATGGGCAGAACCCGGTGCATCCTTTTTAGTTAAAGAAACATCCTTTTTTCTTTTCATTTAAATTTACATTACGGGAAATTAAAAGGGGTTTCAATATTTAGAGAAGTTTATTTTTTATTTAAGGAGGGTGTAAATTCGAGGTGTTAGGAATTGATTATCATGCGAGTTGTGCATTTTTCACGGGATTGTGGAAGTCGGTGGGAGCGGTTCACAAGGAGTTCCTCGTTGACCTGTGACTGTCATTGATCCACCTCTACACGCCACAAAACATGTCCCATACACCGCTACCTTCTTCAGGGCCGTAGATCCCTGAAATTTTCTCTAAGCACTATTTGAATTACGTCCAATCATTCGACTTAATTTAATTGACAATACTGAAAATCTTATCAACATTAAAAGTCAGGCAATTGAAAACAAAGCAAGATTTTATGAAGTAAGCGAAAGTCATTTTTCACACAAAACCAATGACTACTCATTTGGTGAGAATGTAAAAAGTAATTCTGTTTTTATTTGCTGGAAAAATTTCTAAAATGGATTTTAAGTGAAATTAATTAAAAATGTCTCCAGAAATTTTTGTCGTTTTCAAGTGCTTAAAGTTGAGAGTTTATAGTGAAATGATGTGATAGGAAGAGATGTGGGCAAATGCGCTCTTTTGAATAAATGGGTTAGTAGTTATAGGTACGATCCTGAGGTGTTGATGATTGTGCTGCACGACGTGACCAATCCTATGGTCGGAAATTCGGAATGTCGGGCAGGCAGTTTATGTTTAGAGTGCGCGGATGCACCGCGTCGATGTGAAAGCGGTTTGTCGGATAACCTCGGGTTTCGTACTTCAAGTTCGGACCTGTCGCGTGCCGCAGTACTACTTGTCGTTGTCGCTCGCCGGCTTTTCCAATGCTGCTAAACAAGAAGCAATCCCCTGCCCCCGCCCTCCAATGTACCCCGTATCGTCAGAAAACTCTTCCATCCATTTCCCCGCCCCTGCTTCAGAACAGAACCCCTTCTTCTCTTCGTCTACCCCGGACCTTTCTCTTTCTCCGATCAATAAAATAGCCCATCTCCTGCGAAAGCTTTCTCACTTTGAATTTTAACGCCGTTCAGCTTTGAGCGTGACTGGCGTGGCTCTCCTCTGGGTCTTTCTCATTGCGAAATATTTATTATGCATATGGACTTTCAAGACAGTGGGTGGAAATCATGGAAATAACCCGAGGAAATCGTCTCAAAATGATCATTCATCGCTGAAAACTACAGGTGGTAATACATAATGAGGGATTTATGAAAATTATTCTAAATGACACGTGTTGATTATCACTCAAGAGTGATCCTAAAAAATGTGTTATCTCTTTCCACCTCTATTTTTTTGATTCGGTGTAAAAATAATTTATCATTTGTTTTATAAATGAAAAAAAATTCAAATTTTTAAATACGAAAGATAAGTCAGTAGTGTGCTAAGAAGGGATCTCGTAAAATTTTCTTGGATGCAATTGCGTGCACTGATTTTAGAGCGTGAATAATAATCGATAATCTCATGACGGCCTTGTAGATTCGATTCGTCAGATTGCACATGACCTTTAAACTATTGTTTCCATGACGATCTTAATTTGTTATCTAGTTGATAGCCTTAAGAATTTTGGAGTAGATATGATTTTTAACATCTTTAGACTGATTGATTTTAACTCATGTGACATAGAACTGGAAATATTTGCAAATACTAATTTTCTCCTTTCTTTTAGATCAAAGACTTCGTACTCGACAATTGTCGAAGTACGAATATCGTTGGTTTGACGGATGAATATGTGGCTTTGGAAAAGTTGAGCCTCATCAATGTGGGCCTTACAAGTCTCAAAGGCTTCCCCAAGCTACCAAATCTCAAAAAGGTTTGTGTCGTTTTTATTATTCAGAATCGAATTTAAGTGCTTGTAAGTATTTCAAAGTAAAACGGTTTTAACTAAATGTATTATTGTATTCATTGTAGCTGGAATTGAGCGACAACCGGATTTCTGGTGGTTTGAATCTTCTTCACACGAGCCCAAAATTGACTCATCTTAACCTCAGTGGGAACAAGATTAAGGACTTGGACACCTTAGAACCTCTAGTGAATATATATATTTTTTTAATATATTTTATAGTCAAATACTGAATAAAGTTCTTTAAAATAAATACATTTTATTTTACAGAAAGAATTCAAAAACTTGAAAAGCTTGGATCTCTTCAACAATGAAGCCACAAATATGGATAATTATAGAGAGAAAGTATTCAATCTCATCCCCAGTCTACGGTATTTGGATGGGTATGTATATAAAAGAAATTATTTAGAAGTTAAAACAAAAACTCAAAATTTTCTCTCTAGATATTTATAGTTTGGTTTTGATTCTTAGATTTGACATAGACGATTGCGAAGTCGATGATAGCGAAGGCGAGGATGATGAAGTGAATGGAAATGATGGAGACGGTGACAATGCCGAGGAAGATAGCGAAGATGGTTAGTAAAATCTCTTGATTGGATTTAAAAAAATTACTAAAGCTCAGAGAATAAAAATGTGTTTAACCTTTTTTTTTTATTTCCCTTAGTCTTTTTAATCTTATTCTTGTATGTAATATTTCTCTATCTTGATTTTTATTATTTTATGCTGTAGTCTCTGAGGAAGATGATGACGATGATTTGGATGATGGTGGCGTAGGTTTGGAAGCCGTATACAAAGATCATGACGTAAGTAATAGATAAAATAATTAGATTCACTACTTTTTCTTTTATTTAATTTTAATAATTTCTTTGTTGTATTTTTAGGAGGAAAGTGACGAAGAAGATTATATGGGAGAGGAGGATGAGGAAGACGATGACGATGATATCGATGAAGATGAACCAGAGGAGGAAGAAGGTGAGTTGGTTCCCCTTTCATTTTTTCTAAATAAAGCTAAAGAATTATTGCCATACACTTTTGTAGGTGTTAATATTTTTAATTGGTTGAGTCGGGCGATCATCCGATTTTAAGAAGCTTAGTTGTTTTAAAGGGTATTATTAGATATTTAATTGGAGAGTTTAAAATTATATTTTTAACAAGATATTTTTCGTAGACTGAAAAATAACTTGGTGTTTCATAGAATCATCTCCAGTTCGAGGAAAAAAAAGAAAACACGAGGAAGGTGGGGAACCGGGGAATTAAAACCCTGATAAAATTTTCGCTACTGTCGAATGAGTGTAAAATTCGTATAAATAATAACAATGATTGCGCCGCCGAGTGAACAGCTGGGAATCAAACTTATTGACCGACCAATGACAGTACAGTTAGTGATGTGATTTTATCAGTAAAAGAGAAAAGAAAAAAAAAATTTGAGCAACTGTTTGTGAGGCAAGAATCGATTTAAAAAAATGCAAGCGAAGATCACTAAAGAAGAAACAACGGATAAAAAAAGGCATAAATAGGGGCCGCATTCCAGCTAGACCCAACACGTTTTAGTTATACTAACGATATTTTATATAGAGTATATAGTTAGAGAATTAGAGGTGTTGCATAGTGTGGACGGGAGTTTGGAATATTGAAGGACTCGGGTGACAGCAGAGTTCTACACTCGAATGGAGCGCATTTGTCTGTTAGCTCCGGTCGGCCAAAGGCTGGTCATGCTGGAATGCAGCCGTCGTTAATCAGTAATAAGGTTACATAAGTTACATTTTAAATACATTATTATTGTACCATTAATAAGTATAGAGTAAACGAGGAACAACTTTTGTACAGGTTTACACCATACATTGAAAGAGCATTATGTCGCTGTGAATTTTAGGACAGAAATTAAAGAGAACCAACAAGAATAAAATCTTTGGGTCTAAGGCTACTATAATAGCAGAAGTACATTGTTTAAAATATTTAAATAGGAATCAAAGAATTTTTTTCGTTTTCTAATGGAAATTACTGAAATTTTATTTGAGAGTTTGTTTCGCACTCGATATCCATCGTTTAAGTGCTAATGTATTGACAAAAGTGCAGTGTATATCAGGAAATTTACTAGAAGAAAAGAAGAAGGAAAAAAAGTGCAATCTTGTAATTTTTTAGAAGAGATTTTTACACTTGGTTATTCACACATTTTTACTTTATTTTGGATTTATTAACTATTAAATTGTGAGAAAAAAAATTTCATGTGTTCTATGATAACTCCAAAAATTTTAAATAAAAAAAAAGTAAATGTATACAACAAATGTTATGCCGCAATGATCTTTATTTTCTGTCCTGAAGGTCACTGACGCGCCACCATATATCGTATTGAATAATACGTGAAGGTAATGGATATTGACGATGATGATTATCATTATAATTATTATTAAATTATGATTCTTATGGTTTTAAAGAAACAAATGTTTACACATGATGTGCTTTCACAACGATTACGGAATGGTAATTAAAGAGTGACAAGAATTTATACTAGGGCAGACCGACTAAGTATTCGGAAAGAGACCTAGGCCCAAATGAAAAACAAAACAGAAGAGGCAGATCAGTAAATTATAGAACACAGCTAATTGTATGACTGGGACCGTTTGACTAAACTGACTATACTGATTACAGATAACTTCGACCGTATGAGTGAATGTATGCAAAGAGAAGAATGTGAATTTAAAGAGGGTTGGTTTTGTAACAAAAATAAAAAAAAATAAAACAAAAATAATTGCGGTAGAAGATCAAGGACCTGGCGCGACCTTGCCGCCAGATTGGTTATGGCCTTATCCAATTTTTCCAGGACTAAAAGCAAATTTATATTAGGTACAATGAGTAAATGTGAATCTGTAAATTCCCAATGAGCGAATTGTCCTTGCGGCTCGCGCGGAAGGGATGTATTGAGAAATGAATTATAAATAATAATATTATTATGGATTAATTATTCCGCGCGCTTCGCGACACAAACACTTTTGTCAATTGTGATTTTGAATAGACTATTTAATTAAGTCAATTTTTGTCCACCACCTTCTTCAGATCATTTACGACCATATATAGTCTGTCTGTTCTGTTGTTAAAGTGAATTTTTATCATAACGTTTGTTTATTTTGAGTAATCTTCATCACAGAATAAGAAAAAATAATTTATTAATAAAACCATTTACAAATCAACAATCTGTTTGTACTTAATTGTGATTGTTACACCTCACCGTTTAGTGGAGATTATATTAATACACTTGATAATTACTACTACATATATTATATCAATAATTATAGAGAATAATGTATTATTTTCTGTAGCATGTTTTTAACATGACTTCGTATGAATCTTGACTTATTTGTTCATTTATTATAGTTCAGTTCTTAATAAATTATTACAAATGTCAAACTTATTTTCTTTACTCAAAGTGACTCCATTTTACTCCACGAATATTAAAAATAGATAGTTTTTCGTTTTAGTGTGGTATTTTTTTTATAAATATAAGTATTTCTATAGAGAGTTTAACTTCAAAATTCAATTTTACAAAAAAAAAAATGAGTACCACTACAGAGGAAAGAAATACCTAATTGTAATATTCAGTGAGTAAACTGAAGAGATCGGATTTTAAGATTAAAACTTTGGTCTCCAATAATTCAAAATTGAAGAAGTTACAAGTCGAATAATTTCAATAGTTTAAAATTAAGGGCGTTTAACATTATATAATTTTAAGATGAAATATCCAAACTTATTTGGTTTAGATATTAAACCAATATGATTTCATGTTTAAAGATTTAGTTACTACATAGTTTGAATTTGATGCGAATTGTTTTAAAATATGTTAAATTTTTATAACATAATTTAGACCTGTGTACATACAATGTTTAATTATTTTCACTTAATCTATTTAAATTTATTGATCTGTTTTTTCTATTTTTTTTTTTTTTTTTCGTTTTTTTACAGGCATACCAACCGAGCTCGTAAAGTGCTGCCCCCTTCGTAAAAATGTAGCAATTAAAATTTCAAAATGGCCACCGCTTGTGCGGTTCTTCTTCCAGTATCCCTCCGCGCTTCAATCAGAGTACTTGGTTTGCGTTCGGTGAAATCGTGATAAGAAAGCTGCCGGTACAACAAGTTGAGTTTTGTGTCAAAAAGCAAAGAGCGAGAGAGGAGTACTTTTTACATCCACAGTTAAGCGTGAGATAAAAATGGCTGAGAGTAAGGGCGCGTTGATCGCGAAAACAGTGCAAAAACACGCAGGTAGAGCGAAAGAGAAGGTAAGTGTCTCAGGCATCATACCAATGAATTCAATGGTTTAAAACGTTCAAAACTTTCAGAGATCTTGATCTCAGACTTGATATGTCATGCCCTTTGCATTCCTCGTCAATTAGACGCAACTGCATCTCTCAATGCATTTGTCGACTTATAGGTTATAAACATCAATGTTTAAATTGAATAATCTCAGGCAAGAGAATTTAAATCTTGACTTCAGCGGAACTAATCAAAGAGTAATATTTTATGCATGACGCACCTTCTCAACAAAATTCCAACGGTAAGGTCTATCGTTAAATCAAATTTCGATCCATTTTTAAAAAATATTTCTCAGGTGTCTTTACTTACAATTATCAAAATAATTTGACGTTTGACATTTCGGGGGCTTCTTCTTATTATTTTATTATTGTTTTTTTTTTTGTTTTTTTTTTCTCATAATCAGTGATCATCTTTGATTTGTGCTATTTTGATTTGGTAGAGCAACCCTTACGTAACTGGCGAACACGAATCTATTGTATGGCAGAGCTCCATTTAAAATGACAATTACTTATGCAACTCGCGTCAATGCCACAGCGGATTATTCATCTGAGTGGTATATATTCTTCTATCTTATATTATATTCCAGCAAATAAATGTTGCAGTAAATTAATTACTTCAACCGGTAATCTTCCGAATCATACCTCGCTCTTTTGGCTTATCTCGATTCTTTATTTCCGTAAACCTTGTTTAAAATAGTTTAAATCAAGGATTTCTTCCGTGAGATAATCCTTGTTAGAAAGAGTTGAAATATTTTGATGCTCATCTTTTCGTGATTTAATTTTACATCTATAGATGCTATGAAATGTTTGACGCTGATGACGATTCCATTATTTAAGAGAAAAGGTGTCTGTACCTGGACAAGACTAGTCTCGAGATTGATTTATCATCCGAAGAATTACCATCCTTGACGTCTGGAACTGCATCCTATACATACTTTCGTTTTCGCTGGCCTAGAGCATAATTCTTAACTGAAAATTTTCAAGTAGCTTCATTTAAGAAAAGAATTTCTTCAACTTTAATCTATCTTTTATGCAAATACGAGTGTGCATACGAAACAAATGTTATGCAGTTGAGGTGTCCTATATTTTCTAGGTTTTGTGACACGAATTACTTCATCGTAACAGATATGAGATGTAGACCTAGAAAGCTTTTAAAATCTTGATTCTTTTTTATACAGAATATAATATATTTTTTTATTCTATGAACAGGAGTCAGATGTGTTAGAAGAAAACAACTTCCACGATAAAAAGTTTCAATATTTTCATTTCTCTAGCAAATTTTCGTGAAAAAAGATCCTTAGAGAGTAAATAGAGATAAAACTGTTAAGGGCTGTTGAGGAAGGTCCGGAGAGTCATTAGCGCTGACACTTTAAACTTTCGTTTGGTTCAAAGTTCAAGAGCTCAGGAAGATTTACACTCTGCTAGAAAAATACACCGACCACTTGTAGTACTCCTAACCTTACAAGGTATCCGTCGTTCGGTCAATAAACTCGCACGTGGATGGAATAAAATATATAATCGATTATATACAATCGTAGGCAGAAATCACCTTCTACTTCCTGGTATTATAATTATTGAATAATTTTAAATTAAAATTTGAAAAATTTTATGGGAATTTATTTCTATCTATCCTGATATTTGAATAATTAAGTTACTAAAATCAGTTCGTTAAATTTAAGAGTGTTGCCAAAATCAATGATTCAGAAATTGACATTTTTTCGAAGCTTTACACCGGAAGTACGATATTATCTCGGTACTTTTGTTCTGAACTGTACATTCTCCCCTTAATTCTCTGAGTTTAATCTTTTTCTGCAATCGTCTGACGCACATTGTCTCTAATTACTTTCATTATGACTATGAACGCGTTTGTTATATTTTTTACACTCGTAAACTTACTTACAATTCATAAAAGCAGTATGCTTAAATTTCGATGCAAACTTTATTTCATACAATGATGGGCACACTAATTACTTTCGGTTTCCTTGAATTTTCCGCACTGTATCTGTTTAAATCATCTAAAAAAATTTTTAATCTTTTGAAATCACAAGAATGTTTAGAAATCTTTTTAAAATTTCTAAATATTTTAAAACTCTTCAAAATCTTTCGAAATCTTTTAAATCTTGAATCTCGAGTACACAAAAGCAAAAACCGTTTTTTCAATGAGTTTAGACGTCCAAAAACGTATTGCTGTAAAAAAAACGTTAAATTTTGATAAAGTGCGAAATGTAAACTCAATTATCTCAGGAAAAACAGATAGGGCAGTATTCCAGACATGAGGAAGTATGTATCCTGTTGACAAATGCCACATTTGATTCAAATATAAACGGTTACTGCAGTACAAAAGGAATGGTCGAAGCATAAACTTTTGCCGCTTTAATGTTGCTTTGGCGTAGATTCTTTACTCCTTTGCACAGTCAATTATTCTATGAGTGCCTCACGCTTCAGTGCCGGTGCATATATGCGTTTCGATTTTCTTCTGAGAGACTGAGAGGCTTCAGTTTGGCTAAAGTTAGCTCAAATCTGTCGCAATCCACCAAATAACTGTAAATCTCATATTCATTACCGTTAAACGAACACTTAAACTGAACTCGCTATCCACGATGCAACATCATTTTGACTAATTACTAATTATAAACCGATAGGTTAACTGTAATTCTATCAAGCTATAAATACATATATGTCATTTTGATTTAAACTGAGACAATATAGATTTAAAAATTTTTTGTACAGATTATGGTTTTAGTGAATTACAAAAAATTACTATCTTGAACATTTTAAATCCTCTCTGAATTGATCAGTAATTAATCAAAATATGTAAAAAGAAATTACGAGTTTATATTGAATTTTCTAGCAGGAATATCATTTTGAAAATATAATAATTCATACTTTAGTAATCGATTAGAATTTATTGAAGGAAAGAAAGCAGCTCTGTATACTTAAGAGGTAATTATGTCATGTCGAAACCCTACCGATCGTCAGGGAAGAACAGCAATCTTGTTTAAAAACACTTTTGTACTCGCGTGAAGTAAGAAATAATATAACTTTAACGAATAGAAATTTGCAAACTGGATTTGAGGTCACGAGATTGATTCTAAATCTTTTTCTTTATTCTTTTTATGGTACCTATACATATTTAAATCATCCGAAAAAATGATTATAAATCTCCTGCAAACTTTTTAAATTCCTTAATTAATTAATATCCCATCCTAACATCATCACTTGAAATCACTTAAAAGCTCATTTAAAGCTCTTTAAATTTTTAAAAAGTTATAATAGCCCAATGAGATTTGACTTACTCAAATATTACAGAACTGTGGATATAAAAAAGACCTCCAAATTTCAGAAACTAACATTCCAGCCTTACTATTCTCTTATTCCATTCTCTTATTTCATTCACACACTAATATGAATCACTGGAATTAAATTCTTTTATTCATTGAACGCAAATGTATATTCGTAATGCGTAGGTTCACATCCAAATATGTACCATTCTAATGGATGGGAGAGTATACTAAATTTCTTGATTTTATGATAAAATAAAACCGGCTTTGTCAAAGAACCGTTTATAGACATTTATATATTCTGGTAATTTACGGCTTTCTCTAATAGGTTTTGTTTTTGCTTATGAAGTAATTATAACGAATAAAGATGCATAATTTCACGAATAAAAACACTAACGAAAACTTGTGGTTGATACATATATTTAGAAACAATATTACATAAATACTGATAAAAAAGAGTGGACTGTAAATTTGATATTGAACGCTAATAGTTAATTGTAAGTGAAGATGATTGAATTGTGTTTCTGCCTATGCAGCGAGAGTTACATAGGTCAGCTGTTCGAAAGGCAATGTGAATTGTGAAGGAAAGTACAGTTTTGGTATGATCAAGATTCAAGTCTGACTTCTGAGTTCTGAGTGTCTTACAGCTATGGGTTCATTTCCGATCGTTGGCGAAAATTGACGAGAATCTGAGGAAAAAACCCCAAGTTGAGATCCATGGGTCAGAGGCCATTGGTCATGGTGCAGGATGAGTGTAATAAAAAGAGGTAGAAAGAAGGTAAAGAGGTTTAGGACCTTGAAAGTAGGTACCTCTGATTACAAGAAGGGTCATAATAAAATCGTATCGTGCCTTCGGACAGTTTAGGCAGCTTACTGCGATAAAATAAGAGATTTGAGAATTTCTGTTTCTAGTAAGCACCTTG
>JAUEJJ010000021.1:14303767-14323884 GCA_032164275.1 Synergus coniferae | reverse complement strand
TAGAAAATGTGTTTAGAAACTTTTTCCTGGTGGTGGCTTATCATATTTATGCGGGTGAACGTTGGTTAACTGAATTTATAATAAAAATTAAAGATAATTTGTTGCGAAAGTGAGAATTTACTTTTTCCTTAAGTAATACTTTTAAAATATTATATAATTAACATATAATAAATGACTTCTGTATAATATAGGTACAACTATTTATTAATGAATACCACTTTTTCTATAAAACTTTTACTACAAATAAACGATAGATTAATTTCACTTTTTTAATCGTCAACAACATTTAATTTTACAAAACAATTTTCTTGCAGTTTTTTGTTGAGATAGACTGATAGAAAATATCAATCAGAGTTTCGGAAACTGTTTAAGGAACCAGCCTATCCGATTATGTGGTACGGCCGTGGTATATCGCTGCGGGCATTGATACGGGTTTTAACTTTCCCGAGGCGGAAGGTCGTGGCCGAAGTAACGGGGCACGCGATCTTCCATACAAATTCCATCGACATCAATTTTAAGATGTCGATTTTTTCTCCTGGGTGGGTTTAAAGATCTGATTAAACACATTTTTAATAATGTTATTGGAGAGAAATAGATTTAGAGCTAAGATAGCCTAAAAATAAATAATTTTGTAAGACGTTGTCAAAATCTTATTTAATTATTTACATACAATGTTCATGAGTTTTTTTAGTATTTTCTTTGAATTTTACTGGATGCATTTTAATGATTTTACGTTATTTTTAGTTTCTTCATATTTCTTAATTATTGTGACTTCTTTTTAATTTCTGAATTACGAAATTCATGTGTTCATTAATTTGCAAAGATCCTGATGTTTTCTGTTTCACTTAGAGTCGAAATTTTCCCTTATCGCGAAGTTCAATGACGTAGAAATTAATGGGTGGTGTACAAAGTGCATTTTCCGCGATGTATGCTGTTTAATCACATAAACGCCTCATTAAAACACTTCTTTAGCTAGGCATTGTATACAAAATACGTAATAGAAGGTCGGAGTACCTCTCACCTTCTTTTAGTTAGAACACTTAATATGGTAGACGTCAGAATGTGCCACTAAAAGACTAGATAAATAACCTGTTTACGTAATTCGTCCATACCATTTTCTCTCATCCAGCTAGACAATTATTTTACTGTTTTGTACTCTGTATAGCACGATCATTTGATTTCAATTGAAACCCTCGTAAAACTTCAATCTGTGATTAGATTTCTACATGTGAGTATAGACGGATTATATTCATTTCTTCCAAGAACCGTCGATGTTCCGTTAACTATCTTAACTATTTGTTACCATGAATTGTCAATATATATTTATAAAGCTTGAATACAATTTGCATAGAATCTATTATAGAGATCTATTCCGATATTTCCTCAGTTTTAATTGCTTATGAAAATTTTAAATTATGAAACTTCGCTTTCAATACTTATTTGTTCCTATGAAAAATTTGACACACAAATGTATCAGTAAAAACATAGGAAAATTAATTTGACACAAAAAAAAGTCGAAAAAGCTTTGAATAGATATTTGGATTTGAACTTAAGGAAGTCTTAAGAGGAGTGTGGATTTCATAACTGCATTATTTTGTGTCGAAAGAGAAAATTCTGGCATTTTTCCCGTTGGAAACCTAACTTCACGGTGCACCGACCCGAAAGATTACACTCGTCATCGTGCACCGTTTTTCTGTTATTCAAGTCTTGTGAAATTCTTTTTTTGAACAGTTAGCATCGGAATTAACATATTCTTCATAATTAGCATACAATTGTCATCTTTCACAATATATTCATCGGTATTCTAAATCTTACGTGTGTATTAAAGTGAGTAAAATATTAAGAGGCCTACTTAAAATTAATATATATATATAATAGATCTCACTCTTGCAAAAAAAAGATTGAATTATACTTTTCAGGAAAACCATCCCAATTAATTTTTTTAACCGTTGTTAGCTCTTCACGGTACGTGCAAGGATCGAGGAATGAAGTTTCTGACGATGGAATTTAATTGGCAATTCTAGGGGAAAATTTTCTCCGGTTTTAATATACATATAATTAAACTATTAAAGCCAATCAAATGTATCTTTCGAAACGTCATGCTTTATTGAACAGGTCGAGGCACGCGCCAAAGATTTTGCAATGACTTTTCACTACCTTTTCAATCTCTATTATCTGCTTTATTTTTCCCAGGAATGACGAGTCTAACTATGAGATGACATTCGAGACAAGGCCGTAATTTCAACAGAAGACTATTGACGGAATCAATCATGTTTTATTTACGAGAAAAACGCCAGAGGCGTCAATTGCGATAATTGGCCCATTATCGGTCTTTCAAATTCAGTTCTCTCTTCTACGCGATGATACCTTGAAAGTACACATTTTCCATAATTTGACAATGGCTTAGTTTTTTGCTTAATGCAGAACAGGTATCGTTTTTATTATTCAGAACGATGCCAGTTAACGAGCTATATAACAGCATTAATTTTCTTTTTTTTTTTCTCGATGGCACGCAATGTGATCACCGACAAACTATTGTCATTGCGAGGTGTACGCTGTTCTTTAGATTTCAATTATCTAATTAATGTGCTAATTTAAACACGTCGACTTCATGTCTTTTATGTTCTTTTTTATGTTTTTTATTATATAGTTTAGGCTGCCTGCGCGATTTGAAATTTAGTATATAAATGAGGTCTAGTATAATTAGGAATTAAAGAAGAAATTAGAAAAAAATGCTAGACATTTTGTGAGAAATGATTTATGGCATTTGTGGGTCACAAATTCTGTCGATTTTCATGATAGGTTGCATCTTGTGCTGAAAATAGAGCAAATATGACGTACACCGCGAGATTGGGAGAAAATCATGTTCCAAGAGCACTGGGAGGTGCTCGCCTACTGTAATAATAAATATTTAAAGCAAGTCGACTCTCGTATAGACTATCTAGACGTTGAACATACTGACACGTCAGTTCCCACAGATTTCGTACTTTCAAGACCGAAGTCTTCGTATAAGGAGATTCACCGGGTCCACTCGCTCCTACGCTTTGACAATTATCTTGTAAATCGCCCACTGCCGACTCCTATTATCATTCTATTATTGCTTTGAGACGTTCAAGATTATATTTTGAGCTTTGATTGAGTTAAATACTTTTAATCAACTTTTACCTTTTATGGGGCTCAATTGATGAGTTTTTATTAAGATAAGCTTATTAAGATTTTAAGGAGCATTAAATTCCATCAAGGTGGCGATTTGTTCTGGAATCTGGGTAGTGATCTGGAATTTCATGTAGAAACTGAGAATGTTTTTAAACTTAAAAATAAAATTGGGAAAATCATAATATATGTCTAATAATTTTAAGTCTAATACATATTTATGTATAATATGAATAATGTCTAATATGATATTTCTTGTTTCAGTTTTTACAAAATCTGGGGAAGGTTGACCGAACTGCAGATGACATATTTGATGAGCATCTCCAAAACTTCACTAGACAACAAAATTCTGCGAATAGGCTTCAAAAAGAATTTAATAATTATATCAGATGTGTTCGAGGTGAGATATATATTTTTTTCTAAATCTCACAAATTAAATAAACAGAGTAATCTAATCGTCCAACTTTTCTGACGAATGACATTGACGGGACGGAAAGATTCCAATTTAGCCAATTAAATTAACAAGATTTCGCTATTCATTGTGAAAATCTGGATGTATAGTCACGGCCTTAAATAAAAAAGCCCATGAAAATAGTAGAACAAAATGAAACGTAAATTGCATTAAAACCACCATAATTTACTCGATGAAATTCTTATATTTCAAGAAATGGATAGAAAGAAAACTTTGCGATGAGAAGTTTTTAATGAGAATGTTTGTCACTTAACAATAATAGCATTGGGACGGATGTGGGATAAAATTCCATCTAGTTTAACGCGAGATGAGTATTTATAGAGCGAGACATTAAATTAACGCGGCCACGTGAAACGCGAGTCACTCGACATAAAAAGGTGTACAACCTTGCATCACCATGACCCTTTTCACAGAGAAACTTTTATATACACATAAGGTTGAAATAGGCATATCTCTTCATCTGTGTGTTATAATATTATTTTAAAATGTAAAGAGAATAATGCAAACTCTACATAAAATATTCAATATTGTTTTGCGTTTCATACGTGCCTTGAGTGCAAGCCAATGCCTCTTAACTATCAATTATTTAAAATAATGAGTTCAGCCGCAAAATAACGTTCACATGATTCGCATCGACGCGTGAATAGGGCGAGGTCGTTTTTTGATCGGCTAGGTCTGTTTACGTTGCCTTGAAATTTACGAGAAAACACGACATTTTCAGTTTCATTTATCGTTCACCTAATTTCCAATTATATCATTAAACTCGCTTTCTGTTTTATCAATGAAAGACTGTATATCCTATTATTTAAATTTTTCAAGTGTACAGAGTTTAGCAGAATATGTAATTTCTCATTTGAATGATTGATTTTCTGGAATATCATAAAGTCATTTGAAATCTCTTGCCTGAACGTTTTGAAATGAATAATGCACAAAGTATAATCTAGGAAGATTTTAGATTTTAGATTGCATGCTTTCTATAAGGTAATTGCAGAGAAAATTTTTATTTAAACTGTAAATATATGTATTTTATCCCAGTCGAATAAAACTATGCTCAAGTAAATATTCTTATATCTGACGAATGAAAGATTATTTACAATAAGGTCTAATTTTTTAGCCCGGAGCTGCACAGAAAGTTTCTCTTATAAGTTATAAAATGAACTTTCTCGAAAGATTGTTAAATAACTAACTTTAGTTTTTACTAAAATTACGTCTATAATGACCATTTTTATTGTCTCTAAGCCTTCCTTTTTATAATACATATAATGAAGATGTAGGCTCATCTGATAAAGTTCAATCGTGTCACGTATTTTTTTTTTCTAATCTAATTTTATTGTAGATAAAATTTTTGAGTAATTATTCATGTCTGTAATCTTTTTATAGAACTGTTTTATATAATTTAATTATAATTATTGCTGGGAAACTACCTAGAATTTTATTTTTCACGACTTTTCAGTTGTCTCATTTATTCTTATTAAATTGAAAAAATGACACCGTGAATTTCTTATCCCTCGTAAATAAAATTAACTTTTTGCATTAACCGACTTAGCGAAAATTGTCTCGTCGACAAAAAAATTGCACTGTATAGTCTTCAGATAAAATGAAAAAACGTGCTGCACGTGCCTGAAATTATAAACTCGACATTTTAAACGAATACGCAAATATAGTGCAATATAAGCCCATTATAATTTTGATGTAAAGAATTAATTGGTATCTTTTATTTTAGAAATATTCTAATTTTTTGAGCATATAATAAGAATCGGAGGTAAACATGTGCATTGTAAGTTTATCAGCATTTAAAATGATTTTATCAACAATTGAGTCAGTAATATCTATTTTTTATTCAGTTCGACTTTATTTTTAAATGATTTATTTTCGTGCTTTCTCATTTTTTGGAATTCAGTATTGAATATTTTCAGAAGATTCCTTAATTGACAAAAGAATATTCTAGTACAAACCGTTAAGTTTAAAAATCAGTTATAGGATTTCCTAGACCTTCGTTGATAAATGGACAAGAGATTACTGACCAAACATCACTCTGTAATTTACTTTGGATTTATAAGCGATTGTCTTATCGTAACAGGTGAATGCACTTTGTGACTGGTAGACATTTAGGTCAGGAAAGTGATTCTGTCTAGAACAGTGACCACAGGTCGCCTATAAACCTTATAGTATTTTCTTTTTTTTTTCTTTCTTTTTTTTTTGAATTTAATTGTTCAGTTTGGGAAAGTAATAGTTTGAAATTTCTCATATCGCATTTACGTTATTAAATATTTATGCGCCTCACTGTTCCCTTGGTAATTCGCGACATTTTGCTTTGGCGTGTTTAAAGATCAAATAGTTGTGCAATTGCTTTTATACTATATCCTTTGCACTTATGATTCTAGCGGTACAAGCAGCATCGAAGACGCTCATGGACTCCCTGAATGAAATATACGAAAGCCAATGGACTGGGCACGATCTCCTTTATGTGCAAGCACAAAGTCTAGACATGTTGTGGCAAGACTTCACACACAAACTCGCCGACCAAGTGCTCTTACCTCTAAACACGTATCAAAGTCAATTTCCTGAGATGCGGGTAAGATATCTATTTATCTATGAACCCTCCATTTAAAAAACTAAGGAATCTCATGTCGAAACCAGAAATTATATAAAGTATTCCTTTCAAAAGGCAGGGAATTTTTTTTGGACCTTGGGGAGCGTCTATTATTTACGTAAAGACGATTTTTAAAGTTTCACACTCCCACAAAAGGCTATTTTTAAATTTTCATACTCCCCATCCCTTCTCTTAAAGTCCTACACAATTAATGAACACTCGCCTACTAATTAAAATTTAATTGATAAAAGTATTTTATAAGGTTAATACAGTTTACAAATAAATGAAAAGAGATGAAAGTAACGAGTGATTTTATTTTGCAGAAAAAAGTCGACAAACGAGGTCGAAAGCTTGTGGATTATGACAGTCAAAGACACGCCTTCCAGTCTCTTCAGAGTAATCCAAAGAAAAGAGATGAGCTAAAAGTCACTCGGGGAAAAGAGTTGTTGGATGAGGCTAAACGAACCTACGAACAATTAAACTCGGAACTCCACGACGAATTGCCGGCCTTGTACGACTCACGTGTTCTTTTCCTGGTTACTAATCTTCAGACTCTTTTCGCAGCAGAACAAGTTTTTCATGCCGAAAGTGCCAAGGTGCGTTGCAAATATCTGCAATTACGTAAACTCCTTTAGCAATTCTCTTACAGGCAGACGTTAATCCTTCCCAAGACTTATAACTCAATACCGATCTGTAATGATTTATCGATTGTTACAGGTTTTCTCGGAGCTCGAGGCGATAGTCGACAAACTTGCAAACGAGAGTCAAAGAGGCTCGTATAGCTTGAAAAAGAACTCGGATTCTCAATCACCTAAGTCGCCTAACGCCAATTCAGCGTAAGTTACCTTTCATTTATGAAAATGTAGAAAATCGTTTAAATATTGTGCAATATTTTCCACCTTTATTCCAACTTTCCTTCGTTGTACTCTCTGGTTGTACAATAATAATAATTCAATTTTGAAAAATTTCCCCCCTTCTCTGTTTTTCCCTTTTTTCCTCTGTTTTCAATAAAATTCTACTATTTTTCTTCAGAGTTTATTTGAAATAGTACTGCCTTTTTAAAATCTTATATAATATTCGATTGCTCCTTAAGGGCACGTGATACTTTACTATAATAGCAATTTAGTTTCCCCAATTTTACGCTCGCAAAAAATATTTATTATTGCAAGCGTAAAATTGGGGAAAGTAAATTTACTCTTGTGGCAATTACCACATGTCCTTAATGTTTTTATGCCTGAAAGATAATTTAAAAGTGGATTCTTAATTTTTCAGATTGATAATCAACACGCAACCGGCGCTTAACAACATTTCAGCAGGTAATTAAGAGTCATCACAAGGAAATCATTATGTGAATAAGTAAACTAATAATATGCATTGACGGAAGTGCGCTTGTGTTGTGTTTAACCGAAAACTTAAAGAGCTCGCGATGTTATGAAATGTAACTTTTATGTGTGGTTTGAGTGTGGTTTATTGCGTGTTGCAGCTTTGGGTGATTCCACAGCAGCGGCGACAGGAGATACTTCGCCAACGTCTCAATTGAATGGCAACGCTAACAGCAATGCTAACAGCAACGCTAATAGCAATGATAATTCCCTCAATAACCAAGATGCATCCCCGAAAAACGCAACTGTACCTGCAAAGAGAGTTGAAGAGTTGTACGATATACCTGTTGGTGAGTATCTTTCTTAAAAGAAATTCGCAAATCCTATCCCCTTTTTTCAGAGATATGTGTATTTTTACATCAGCCCATGTACTGCTTTCTCTAAATGTGTTCAAGTCAATATTTCACATTTTGACTAATGCATTTTAATATAACTAACTTGATTCAATTAACAAGTATTTACATTTTTTCTATAATTTTTGTAGTGTGACACAGTTTTGTACATTTTTGTTCCAAGTATGTAATACATAAACAAAAGGTCGACTCTGCAGGAATTTTTTTCAATTTTAGATATTTTATTACTCAAAGTAGTCTTTTTGAAGGGTGTTAGATCCAAGTTCTATTAAAATAAAAATTGTTTCTCTCTATAGCCACACTTCTATTTTGAAAGAGAGTATTTCTACAGAACGAAAATATATTTACTTATAATATTTGTTGAGCAAAATGCAGAGAGAGGATTTTGAGTTTAGCACTTGAGTCCAATACCCTTAAAAACTTAGAAGTGAATTTGAAAACGAGTTATTGCAATATTTCAACTTGAAAATTCAACTTTCAATGACTAAAGAAGTTTTCTGGAAAAATTGAAAGAATATAAGAATTGAAAGTTCACAGAGTCTTCATACTGTTAAGCTTCTGAATAACAAAAGGAATTGTTACTTTTCTCTGATTTTCTTGTGAGGCGAATGAAGAATATCTTTTTAAGAAGAATAAAATTCCAATTGTTAATGAAAAAATTTACGAAAATGTGATCACAATTTGTCTGCCATTGTGTGCATGGTCTCGTTGAAAAAGTACACTTCGGGGCACAAATCCATCCCTAATGGCGACAAATTCAATCATTTTTAGAGGTGGAATATGAAAATGGTACCGATTTATCTACAGGGGCGACAACTGACAACTTGCCACAAGGAGTTTTGTACAGGGTAAAGGCGACGTATAAATACAACCGTGAAGACGTGGATGAGCTTTCATTCGACGTGGGTGAAATCATTCGTGTTGTCGAATACGACGATCCGGAAGAACAAGTTTGTATTTTTCTATCTTCACTATTTTCCTTATTTATCATTTTTTTTTTTTTATTATTATCGACCTTTCATTTTTTTACTTTTTATTAGGAATAAATTATGATTGAAAACAACTGAATAAATATTCTGAAGAAAAAAAAAGTTCGATTATTTGACTTAAAAATTGTATCTTTTCAGGAGGAAGGATGGTTAATGGGAATTAAGGAAGGCACCAACGATAAGGGAATGTTCCCGGCGAACTTCACGAAGCCTCTGTGAACGCTTTGCTCAATTCGCAACATACACTCCAATGCTCACAGAAACAGCGTATTTTTTAAGGTAGTCGAAGCGATGTAATACCGAAAGTGAGAATCGTGCAGTCAGTCGAGGTATTATACGAAATTCGTGGGGAATCGAGAATGAAAAAAGCGGGACATGGGACACGGGACTGTGGAGGTATCGTCGTAACGATGAGGAGATAGTATTTGCTGGAGGGTACTGCGGAGGATCAATCAACCCAGAGTGCCTTAACCAGCCACTGTCTGTGCCAACCAACATTCACTGCTTATAGTATGGAATTGTCCTCTCATATCGAGTATCAAGGATATGCATCACTAATCAAATGAGATATTTAATTAATGAATAATTAAATAATATAATACCTATCTACATACACGCAATATTATAATATAAAAGTCTATAATATTAAATTAATATTATTTTATGAAATTGTACATAGATGCATACTTTATAAGACTATTTTACGAAGTAACTTTGGGCCACCGAATTCGTCGTTAGGGAGTAATTGTAAATCTTAGGCTATTTATGAAAATCACCTCGAGTTTCGAGCGGGTGCCAAATTATTCATGGTCCAATTTATCTACTCGAAATCGTAAAATAGGGTGACTCGCATGAGTCAAATAGAATCGAAGCGAAACAAGAACACCAATAAGAAACAAGAATAGTTCCCATTAGGCGACTCTGCACGAGAATCCTAATCATATACCTTCGCAGACTCGAATCGAACCTCGAAGGTACCGGACTGCATTATATACTGCATTATACACGTTGATATACTCGAGTGTTGTCGATAAAACTTTTAGATTTTAGATTTTAGATTTTTTCGATGAAACGCATTTTATTACTCTGCTAATGGGATCTATTTATCGACTGCATATCTACATTTTATTTACGATTTTCTTATGACGCATTGTTAACTATGTAGAAGTACCCTCCTTTGTACATCCCTTTTTCAAGCGGCAGCTGTAATTACTCGATCGATTTTATTTGCTGCTAAAGGTTATCATTGAAATAATACTTTTAATATTTTAATAACGGTTCAGATTTTCCAACCTTCCACAGTAAGGAATCTAGAGTTATTTGCACTTTGGATTATACAGGAAAGGAGAACTGTTAACAAATCCAAGACAACCTTCGTTCATGGATTGTTTTCATTGTTAAGTCTCAATATTTACATTGAAGGCTCGATCCATTGTTACTCTATTATAAAGAATCGAGGAGCAACGAAACTCATTTATTTATTCGTTGATTATTTTTCCAGCGTACTTTCAACTGATCAGAGTTCAACACGTTTTCGTAGACACATGGAAATGGTGCTAAAAATCACGTATTTTCTTTTACTAGTGAAGATTGAATCAGATCATGAATCCTGAAAATATAAAGCAAATTAATTTCGTCTGCTTCAAATCTTTTGGACTTAGAACATTCCTCCATTATTCTAGAACAAAAAGAAAAGTAATTTGAGACTACGCTGCAAATCTAGTCGCCATTTTTATCATGTTGTTTCAATTATCGACAAATTTGTGAAATAATTTTAGCTAAGTAAGTCTTTTGTGCCTAATGAAAAAAACTGAAAAAAAGCAATCAAGTTACATGAAATCAAATTTCAATTGAGTTGTTCCATCAAAATAATAAATACAGCTGATCAGTGGTATCAATGTATTAGCTATCCATTGTTATTTAATTTGTCACTTTTACGCCATGTTGTTTAATTGTACTGGAGCCATAAGTCATATTTTCATAACCTTAATCTGAAGTAATACTATAGTAACGATTATTAAGCTTCTATGATTGTAATTATTGTTTTCTCGATTGGATATCGATAACAATAAATAGATAGTGGTTTGTAATGGACAGTTGTGATTCTCGGAAGATTTTAACCTCCCGAAATTCGTCCTCAATTCTTTATCCACTTCTGAAAAATGTCGACTTTAAAAAGTTTTGTATTTCTCTTTATAATATTCATTGTTCCGTTACCATTACTGAAAAAAATTAACTTTTCATGAAACACTTCCGAAGTCTGATAATATTTGTAGATTAATGTTTAAGTAGGTACTTAAATGGCTTAAGGGTGCAGGGTCTAAGTTTTTAACTCAAAATGTGATTTCTTCACTTTAATTAACAAATATTATAATATTATAAGATATTTTTTTGCTCTATAGCATTACTCTTTTTTGAAGTAGAAGTTTGTCTACAGTGTGGAAAAATATCTTATTAAAATATTTGTTGAATAAAGTAAGGAAATCGAATTTTGAAATAAGAACGCTTTAATCCAACACTCTTAAATCTTTCCTTCTTCCTATATGAGAAAATAGCAGTAACAATAGATCAGCGGAACCAAAAAGTTTTTTTTATTAGCCAAGTTTCTACCAGAGTGTTCAAATGATCTGCGAATTTCTGGCTGACTCAAATTTTCCAAGATATATCCGACTTTTTTTAAAACGGTAAGCGAACAATTGTATTGAACTGAATCAGGTAAAGATGGCAATTATCATTTATTTTATTCATTGTTGCGATTGATGGAAACAGTTCTTGAAAATATAGAAATACAAGTTCCGAGTCAAAGTGTAAGGCTGAACAAGGTCGATAAGAAGTAACAAAGTGGCTTTGGTCAATTCCTCTTTTAGATTTCACAATTCTGCGAAAGCATGTGTACAAATTATCATGGAAAGCGGGAAGCCCCTTCTAATCCTAATCTGCTTAAATATCGATGCCAAGGGCTTTGTTTGGCTACATGGGTTAACTGGGAATCACTGCCAGTGATTGTCAAGCTCAAACTAAAGAGCTAGTAAGTTTGAAGGTAAAACTCAATCATGTGTATTTTATACTATCTTAAGCTTCACATTTTATTATATCAAGGATGTAGCAAAAAGGATTACTAAAACGACTATTTATGTGGTCTAGAAAAACGAAATTCTTTTGCATTTTGTGAATGATTCATCCAAATTCTAATCTCGAAATTAGGTTTCATTTTATTCAACGCAAAGTTTGAAATCGACCCTGGAAATTTATACTACTCATTTTACGCGAAAAGTATTTAAATCATGTTTGTGTAATTCCGAAGGTTGTTGACTCATGCATTTCTCGCAAATGTAGGATTACAATGGAAATTCCTTTTCGTACTCATGAGAACCCAAAACCTTCATCAACAACTCATTTCTCGAAAATGCTGTTGCCCGAAACATGTCTACATTCAAAAAATCAAAATAGCAAACTTCAGGCTTGCCAACTTCTTTTATTCTTTATTCGCTACACCCATTCAAATGATTGCGATCATCCTCTTTTTGTAATCAGCGAATATTCCTTCGAAATGTTTTTCCCCGTAGAGCTCTGAATAGAATTAAAAGATTTAGTCTTGAGACTATCGTGTTCAAAGAATTTTTTACTATAGAGTGACTTCGAAGATGCAAAATATAGTTTTTTTAAATAATCTGACATGGAGAAAACACCTTGTAATTTTCTCAGTGCTGCCAATTATTAAAGTTCTCAAAAGTTCAGGGCAATCAATTGATTAGATACATTCCTGGAGAACAAGACCGGTGCTCGGTGGCGCGAAATTAATTTATTTTCAAATTTTAATTCAATTTCAAAACTAATTCTCTGCTCTGAATTGAAATTAATTATGGGAAGGAATTTACAATTAGAATTCTACATTCACTCCAATGTTGAAACAACAAAACAATCAAAATTGCAGACTGAATTTATCACGGGATAAAAAAATGGCCAAATTTAAATGACTAAAACTGCGCGTTTATGATTGGCAATTCGTAATTCCTGATTGAGATATTTCAGGTTAAAAGAAGTAAAATAACATGACAGCGATGTAGGCCAGTAAGGCTTGGTTTCGATTACCCAAAAGTTGACTTGACAATTTGAAATTCAAATATTCCCGCGCATTTTCCCAAAGCAAAAGTGCTGCCTCTATCGGGAAAAACGAGCGTTAGTGTCCGCTCGTTACACCGGCGTTTACCGCGTCGCACCGCTCTGAATAGTGAATCGTGTGGAATTTAATCTCGCGAGTGAATTCGCGTCTCCCAAGAACTGTTTTACAGAGGGAAAAAGTCAAAAAGGCTTGGTGTAGTGTCGATTTGTGAAGTAGAGTCTGGCTAAAGATATTCTTTGGTCTGGCATGCAAGATAGAGAGTGAAAGAGAAGGAAAGGAACGGAAGTGAGTAGAGTGACGGAGAGTACAGAGGAAAAACGGGACAGAGCGAGAGAGAGAGAAAGAGAGAGAGAGGGAGAAAAGTGAAAACCTCGACGACGACTTTACTCGGGCTTCATCAATTGGATTAAAAAATTGGACTATAAGTGAGGGTTGTGGAAGCAGCAGACGCTTTTCTCTCCCACCTTCAGCGACAGTGCATAGGGTATAGAAGCAGGAGTGAGAAAGAGTGCGCAGGAGAGGAAAAAAAAGAGAGAGATAGAGTGAAAGAGAGAAGGAGAACCACACCCAACCGCGCAAGGGACCCAGGGACCACCAGGGTGGTCGGGTCGCCGGAATTCATCCTCGAAAAAGTGCCGGTTCGCGTTCAGATGTGTCCAGCAGTGTTCCGCCGCGTGTGAACGGGTGCGAGGTGGTGCTGCAGGTTCCGAGGTCGTAAGATCAGGACCAGGATTAGGTACGAAATCTAAATTGAGTTAAAAAAGATTGAGGAGCAAAAGGAAGAATCAGGATCGAGGATCAGGATTTGGAATCAGGAACGGCGGGTTCTAAGGTCAGCGGCGACGGCTGCTTTGCCAGCAAGACGGCAGTTCCTGTTGTTGACGTCGGCGAGATAATACCTCCCTCTCACTCCCTCCTCCCTACGAGGAGGATCCCGCAATGGCGTGCTGCCTGTCGGAAGAGGCCAAGGAACAGAAGCGGATCAACCAGGAGATCGAGCGACAGCTCAGGAGGGATAAACGGGATGCCAGGCGGGAACTCAAGCTCCTGCTACTCGGTGAGTCCATACGACAGTTGACAAATTGTCGATACGATGATGGGAAATGACCCTCGTGGTCGTTCCCGGATGACCCCGCCAAAGAGAGGCCTTGTCCACGTAGCGGACAAGGTCCTCAAAGGCCCATGAACTTTTTACAAGCTATTCCCATCAGTTTTGCAATTGTTGCAACAAAGGGAAAAGTCTTCTTTTTTTTTGTTTCAAGAGAATTGAAAAGTGAAATGAGTTAGAGGTTATAATATACCCCATCTCTTGGGACATATGATTGAGTTGATAGATTTATTTAGTAGAGTTCTGGGTGAAATAACCTGTGGTATAATATTAATTCTAAACATCAAAGGATTTTAATTTGAGGCAAGAGTGCCAGACTTAAAGTCCTATTATTTAGTGTTAACTAGATTTGAGATATGTAGTAGGTAATTTGGTATTTTAATGATGAGGTTGTGAATTTAATACACTTATAAGCATCAAGTGGTTAGTCCAATTAGTTGTCCAACTATTTGTATTGATTGGTCCTCAATTTTTTGGCACTTCAATCGAGAAGATGATATGTAATTTTCTTGGTTAGAATTCACTGGTAATAACTGAAATTATAAACGTTTCCTCATACATCATGCTTTTTCAAAATGTTAGATGTCTAAGAAAAGTACTTTAAACTCAAATCTTTTGACATGTTAACAGAACAAAAATTATTCACTGTACGTTTCCGTCGAGGTTCACATACGACATTTTAATTAATGGATGTTGGACAAATTATTTTAATACGTACACAGTAAACACTTGAGTAAATAAGATCTGAAATTTGTTTAAGACTTTTAGGGAAAATGATAAATTTGAAAATGAAACTGACATTTTTATCTTAAGTGGAGAGAGAATTAGAATTCATTTAACGATTTTAGAAAGTTTCAAAATATTCAGACTCTTCATTACTTTTAGTGTAAAGATAATGAACAATTTCCGGCATAACTTTTAATTAAGATTCAGCTAAGTATACCAAGTAATTTTGAAAATTGTTTCAATTTAACAAGTATTGGAATGAGGTGCAATTTTGAAATAGGTAAATTGATGAGAGGAACAAAGGCAAAGTTATGCAGATCAAATATTTCCATTTCACGCTGTCAATGACCCACGTATTTTCCTTCCGAGAATACATTGTGTAATTTCGATGTGTATAATTTTATCTCATATTCAAACTCGACGTACACGATTATTTCATCTAAAAACGTTCGATATCTGCTTCTACCTATTTCCATTTTACGGTGAATTTAAAATATTTATATCTTTAGTGTCGTTAATATCAAAAAATTGAGTTTAGTGATATTTTTCTAATTTTTGAAAAAATGTAAACTTCTCAGGTGTTAATCATTCTTTCGCGCGTGATTTTATTAAAATTCCATTTATTCGTAAGATAATATCTCAATGGCAATTTTGTCCGGATATTTTTTGTATCCAGAATGTTTATGTAAATGAAGAAAATTTCTTATTCCTATTTAAACTGTAATTTGTCCTAATGAAATATTTCTGATGGTGTCGAAAAAGATTTTCACACATCGAAAAAATTTGCTCCGCCGGTCCTGGGATGTTGAATTATTTTTGAAACTTTATTTAAAGTTTAAACCCCGACTATAAAATTTTCGCTCCGTCCTTCTTAGGAAGCGACAATTAAAAAGATCCTCTAATACAATCTTCTATTTCTAACAAAGTACTTTGCACCACAAGTGCTTCGCTTCTTCTCTTTTTCAATTTCATAATATTCTGTATTTACAAGTTTGTATCAGAATTTCCATTATTTAAGCACAGAGTTCAGAGAATTTTACGGGAAAATCCACTTGATTTAGTTGTTAATTTCAAAAATATTTGTAACTCTATTGTAAATGTAAATTGAATTAATTTAAGGGTATTGGATACAAAAGTTCTAATCTTAAAATTCGCTCTCTTTATTTTACTTAAGAATATTCAAAAAATATTATATTATCTTCTCATATTATGTAATTCATTTTTCAAACTCTTCATGTTACGTAAAAGTGATCAATATTAAACATTTTTTCTCTCTATAGGCACAGTTCTATTTAAAAAAAAGAGTATCGCTCTAGAGCGAAAAAATATCTATTTTTAATATTCGTTGAATAAAATGAAGAGGCTATATTTTGACGTTGCTACTGAATGAATTAGTAACATTTTACCAATTTGTAGAGATCTATGCTTAGATTTTTTATATATAAAAATGAATTTTTTGAAAGATTAATCTGAAGGACATTCGGAAGGCCTGTAAAGGTGTAATAATGTTCTTTAATTAATTCGTCACTTTGCATTTAATTAAGTGAATTTTGAAAAATGACCACACTTTTGATCGTAAATCTTATTTCACCTTTACACTAGCGCTCACGTCCGGCACTTTAAGATCCATTCGCAGTATTAAAAAGCCGTTCAATCGAATCCTTTCTTTTTGAATTTTTTTTTCTCTTTCGTGAGAAAGATAATTTCTTACAGTCTACATTGAAAGGGGCAATTCGCATCTACATATTTAAAAACTTGAGTCTTGTATAATAGAATTCATAAAAATTGTCTAGCCTCCTTTCAAATGTGTTTTTTTTTTCTTTTTTCTTTTTTTTTTTTCAAAACTCATGGTAGGTCAACCAAATTAGTCTTTTAAAATTTCATCGTTCATCACTTTTTAAATAGAATTGTGTTTATAGAACGAAAAAATGTCTACTTTCAATACTTTTTGCGTAACACAGGGATAGATATCTAACCTGAAAATGAAATCGTTTCATATTACGCAAAAAGTATTTAAGATAGGCATTTTTTTTGCTCAGTACGCACACTTCTGTTTGAAAAAAGTGAGTACCTACAGACCGAAAAAATATCGAATTATAATATATGTTAACTAAAATCAGTAAAATGAAGAAGTAAAATTTGTAGGTCAAAACTTGGATCCAACACTCTTATCATTTAAAAAATATTTCAGACTGATTTATTATCTGAAAATGAGTTCAATTTTTTCTATCGCTGGTAGAGAAATTGCTTCGGATTTTACCCTCTTCCAAGAAAGTAGAATAATTCTCGAAATTGTATAATCTCGACCCTCTTGCGGATTCGGGAATAAGTTTATGTCCTACTTCCGGAGATTGAAATGATTTGGTTTAAAGTTTGAAGACTTGAATAAGAAGTCGGTAATCAATATATGTATCTTTATTTGCAGACATTCACCATGTCCTTGAGCGTATGATTCACACGCGAATCATGCACATATTCCGTGAAATGAACATTCGCCTAAACCTACACGAGATCTATGTATGCTTATGTTGAATTCGTGCTGAGATGTATCTCTAACAAATACCTCCGACTCACAGTTTAATCTCGTTATTAGCCTCTTCTTCCTCCTGCTTCGGAATTTTGCATTCTGCGACAAAAAAATATCAAGGTTTCCTTTTTTTGCTTATTAATCAATTTATGAATCATCCAATGAATGCTGAAGGCATCAGATTTAAAATAGAAGTTGTACAGTAAACAACGGGAAAATCATTATTTTCTGGGGAACAAAAATCAATAAAACAAATCAATCAACAAAAAAAAAAACCTTTCTTTTTTGAAATTATTCTTGAGCATACTTTTCTAACTGATTATAAGAAAATACACATTTAAATTTTTTGAAACGTTATTTGGAATTTTTGAAAATGCAATTTCCTGAAATTGATACGATAATATTTTTCGATTTTTATTAATTCCATCGTTGGGAAGTGAGCATCTTGCATAATGACTCGACACTATTCTAGGAAGCATTAACAATAATGGAACTGAAGGAACGAAAGTGATTCCAAGAGTGATTCAAGGCTGCAGTAATGAGCACCTAGTGGTGTTGCTCACACGTTTCAACATTTGCGTACAGGGAAGCACGTGCTCCCGCATAATCAAAATTTCAATCGAACTCGACGTAAATTCTTATTTGATATCACGTGTCTTTTAAAGACAATTTCTTTCAAGTCACGCTCGAGGTATCTAAAAATAACTTTCTATATTTACTTAATGTTTCCAAATAATAAACTTTTTTTCTTTGTTTATTAAATTCATACCAGATTAAGTGTGTTGGCTCAAGTTTTAGGCTTAAAATTTGAGCTCATCATTGTACTCCAAGAGTATCAGAACTAGATGTCTTTTCGCTCTATATATGTATATGCAGGCTACAGAGCGGAACAAAGTTTACTTTTAATACTTTTTTGCGTAAAGCGAAGACTTCGAAATTAGATTAGATTTGAAGTCTGAAGAAAGTAGCTTTTGCACTTGTCATGCTCCATCAAATAAATTTTGCTTTTATGATAGTGATCTGTGTTTGTAAGCCCCAATGACAAATATATATATGTACAATGTACATATGGCGGCTGAAAAGTTTTGCCCACTCTCAAATGAAAATCTTTGGAGAACGTAACTCTGGCTTAAAGTCACTAATTACTACCGAAATGAACTTTCATTATCGCCTTATATTCGCTGGTACGTACAGCCTTTGGAGTGTTTTCCGAGTTTCAGCAATAATTCATGCAAATACTCGTGTAAGAACATAAACTAAAAATTTGACATCAAAAATATTATGGAAGTTTAAAGACTAAGGAGTTGTTATTTATTATTCAGAAATTATTATTTTTTGTCTCTCCCCTTCAAAGTATCGTGTAAATCTTAGACGGAAAGCGATTTTGACTTGAGTAAAATGGTCATTTATGCGAAGAAATAATAGTTTGAAAAATTATTTCTGGGAATAATTGATAGTAGGGTAACATAGAGAGGCAGTGTAAAACTTTTAGTTTTGTGCTAGGAAACCTCTCTTTACGAAGATAATTGATTATCGATTCGAGAATCTGTCGACAAAATCAAGCATAGAGATGCCGGTCATTCCAAATCGCGTGACTCTAGTAGGATTACTGGTACCTGTAATCGTTTCTTAAGACGGGTAATTATCGTAGTAATAGGCCAATGAATTTTCAGACCGCAGTTCATTGAACCGCAAAATCTATATGTTACCGGCAAAGTCCATTTTGCCGGCAAACCTAAGGTTGCTTTTTAGGTAAAGTGTGCCAGATGCGATTTAGTCAAAATCGAAGAAAAAATTGTTTGTATTTTTTTTTAAATCTATTGAAACATTTTTAAATATTATGATAAGGTAAGGGCACCAATTTTTGACAACTTCACCCATTGTTGGCACTTCCTTCTAATTTTCTTTAACCAACAGGAAAATGTAAATTTTATATCACATTTCAAACATAATTAAAAAGAAATTGTTGCAAATATTTTTAAAAACTTATAAAATCGTACGATGTCACCTAACTGCACTTGAAATTATTTAAAATTAAATTTTTTAAATTTTAATTAAAAAAAAAATGTTAATCGAACTTTGAGTCGCCACACTCTGTTCTAACAGAATCATATTTTTGTAGCGGGGCGCAGTTTTTATGGCAACAAAACTAAAAAAGATTATAATCATCTTAATTACGAGATTTTTTATTTAAGTTGTTTTAAATTTCTTTACTATTTAAAAGTTATCTATAATAAATTATAAAGATTTTCACGTTTGAGCTGGCATTGATTCCACATAAGGCAAGGACGATGCAAATAGACTGGAACACATTGAGATGTTAACAATAGACTGGAACATATTCAAGTGTTAACAATAATTGGACTCGATAATAAAGTTATCGTTAAATGAAACGTGAACTCTGCCGCTAAGTGAAATGACCCATTTTTCGAGTCTCAGTGAGAAAAAAATAATTTTAAAAAATAAGCTCTAGTTTCTATTTGTTTTCTCACTAGCCAGAAAAGGAGACTTTCTCCGGTAGTGAAAGTAGTTTAATAAAAACGATTAAGTCTGTAGAAACAGCTGACTGCAGTTCTTCCAACTTTAGAAAAAAGTTAATCAAAAGGATTTTAGGAAATTTATTTAATTTAAAGTCTTTTATTCAATTTGTGATTCTCATTTATTTCGCTTCGATTTTGATTTGATTTCCGC
>JAUEJJ010000021.1:14285604-14301233 GCA_032164275.1 Synergus coniferae | reverse complement strand
TAAAGTTTAAGTGCACTCATGTGGTTTCAATTGTGGTCATTCACTTTTGAAATACATTCATTATTTTAAATGAATTAATGTAAACAAAGCATGGACTAATTTTATTTTAGCTGTATTTCTTTTTTTTTCTCGACATAATCACTGTAATTTACTAAGCCTCAGATATTTTCAGTTTACGTACTTTTATTCCATGAACGTTTCACTTACTTTGGATCGAGAAATAGCTTTGGGAAGCAGAATGTCCGACTTAGATTCCGACCTTGGCTCCCGTTACATAACTGCTTTTCACTTTTTTTAGCAGATATACATTTGATTTGTATGAACCTATTAATTAATTATACTTGGCGAATAAATCGCTCATTTTAAATTGTAACATTTGTTAACATATAAATGTCTAGATATATCTGAGGAATAATAATTATTTTAATAACGCGACCTTAAAATTCATATTTTTATATAGATTTATCGGATTTATCAGGCTATTTAATCTAAATTCTTATGTTATTCCGTGTTAAATATCATAACACTCAATTTATTAATATTTCTCCTCGCTTTCTATGGAGTATCGATTTAGTGATAAAATGTCGATTTGAAAGTATGATTCGGCTTTAAATATTTTTATATTCAATTGAAAATTGTCAAAAACAGCTCTTAAATAATTTGAAGAAATTCCCGTATTTCGATTTTTTATATTAATCTAATATTAAAGTAAATAATTATTGTGCAGGGTCGATATAAATATATGTAATTAATAATGAAATTAAATTTAAAGAGGTTTCATTTCTATGGGTTTTAAAATATTTCGAGAGATTTCATAGTACAATATTCCTAAGAATATTAATGAATGAATTAATTAATGAGTGAGTGATTTCAAATAAAAAATGAAACTAATTTTTCTTTTCATATAAAGTTTAAACAACTTTCGAAAAATCCAAAATATGGTTTACTGTAATGAGACCATTCCTGTAATGAAAAATTGGTAAAACGTCCATGACTCGCGGGATTAAGGCTGTTGGATTCAGTCTTAATTCCGACTCTAATCTCACAATTACATTTTCCCATTACTCAATAAATATTGTAATTATTGCAGTGGATAATTATTGCTATAGAGCAGAAAGAATCTAATTGCAATATTTGCTAATCAGAATGAAGATGTCGAATTTTGAGGCTGTATCAGAATACCCAAGGGTCCAACGCCCTTAACCCAATATATGTATACGTTTGACCACAACTTCACCTATCCGATGTGCTACGTAAAACTAGGATTAAAACTCAAAAGCCTCGATTGGTCGCAACTATCGAAAGGAAACTGGACAATGAAAGGGTCAGTGAGAAAAATGGAAAAAAAAAAGAGAAGAAAAAACAGAAGAAACTCGCGATGAAAAAGGGTCCAACCGCTTTTCCGAGCGAACTCTCATTTACCCTCGTGTTTCCGGATCCGCGAAGTGTACAGTCAGTCGCGCTCATAGTAGAGGTGGATGTATAGGTAGTCACCTTGGGATCGTAATTTGGTGGGGGTTGACTAGAGTTTGAAAGGTTTGAGAGGGATGGCGGCGTTGTAATGGTAGGGGTGGGGGGTGCGGTGGTAGCGACGGCGGCGGCAGCGCTCGCGCGTGCAAAAAGTAAATCGAGGATCCGCGGAATCACGCGTGGCACGGCGCTAGGCCAGTGCCGGCCAGTGCAACTACTTTCATTCATACTTTCGGTGCCGACGGTGGCGACGTACCACCTGCGCACACTCCCTCTCCCTCCCACCCAACCAACCAACTATACCTATCATCCACCCACCACCCACTCGTGACCGAATCTCGCTATCCACCCTCGTGTCTCCATGTCGAGTACACTGATAGCATATGTAGTGATACCGTTACGGAAAAGCGCGAAATTTACCGGAAATCTACGAGCACAGTCATTCGGATTCGACATTCTTCGCTTCTGTTCTGTTTTGTCAAATTACATACCTTGCGTTCTCATTCCTGACATGTGGAATTCAAAATTGTAATGAAGGGATAATATTTTTACATTCTCATTTTCTTTTCAAATCCCATGACATCACTTAAAATCATTTAAACCTGTTGTTTTAATCACTCGAAATTCCCAAAAATTGTTGGAAATGTCTTGCAATCTTTCTTTAAATCTCCCCAAATCGCTTCACATTACATATTTGCTTTAAATCCCATTTAAAACCCTTAAGGGCCTGTGATACTTTACCATACATCAATTCAATTTCTCCAAGTTTTTTTGAAAAATAAAAAACTGTTGGAAAAACTTGGAGAAACTAATTTGTTCATATAGTAAAGTAACATGTGCCCTTAAAATCTTTTGAATCATACCGAATGAAAGACAAAGTTGAAACTCCAGTGTCATATGACATATTATGAACAATATCTGGCTGATAAAAAGTTGTATTTATTTCATAGACTACGCAAAACATTTTCTTTTGACATAATGTTTATCTATCATATGATTCACAGAAATAAATAACTATATGTCCTGAGATAATTTCTGTTCTGATAATATGTTCTGGCTAATTTGAATTCCCTTGCGTTGAGTTAAAAAAACCATCACTATCTTCATTAAACAGTATCTCCAGTTTGATGATATAATTGAAACATTAAAGATTTCTACTGCTTTATATTCAACTAATAGATTCAATAAAACCTTAACAAATGCATGTTAAATTATAAAATGATTTCATAATCTGAAGGATCCGCTCCTACTATAATCAACTATTACTAGTAACATTTGATGCACTCTTTTGTAGGATGGAACTGATTAGTAGTTACTATTGTTCAGTTGAAAATTGCATATCAGCAGTAATAGCCCATATACTCTAATCGTTTTCTTTTGTGCCCAGTATGAATAGAAGTCACGGGGCTATTAATTCATTCGGAACAATTTTCATTCTGTACCTCAAATGTAATTTTGGATTCGGTGATTTTATTCATCTCTATTCAGTGCGAATTTCTCATTTTTTCACTTTGATTTCAGGAACTGGCGAGTCGGGTAAATCCACGTTCATTAAACAGATGAGAATTATTCACGGTTCTGGATACTCGGACGAGGATAAGAGAGGGTTCATTAAATTGGTCTATCAAAATATCTTCATGGCAATGCAATCTATGATCCGTGCCATGGACCTCCTGAAGATCCAGTATGGAGATTCGTCGAATATAGTCAGTATCCGCAATTTTATATTTTTACTTGTAATTAAAAATTTTACTAGTATATTTTATTCATATAACTTTTATTACATTGTCAAATACAGGAAAAAGCAGAGCTCGTTCGCGCTGTAGACTTCGAAACGGTAACGGCATTTGAAAGTCCATATGTAGAAGCTATTAAGGATTTATGGGCAGATGCCGGTATTCAAGAATGTTATGATCGTAGACGAGAGTACCAACTTACAGACTCGGCTAAATAGTAAGTACATCTGATTCCTAATTCTTGGTTGGGATATTAAATCGCCTGTCTTAACAAAGTGGGCAATGATTTTTAAAGTTGATTGATTTTGAAGGAAGAACAACTTGGGAAAAGAGATCTGAGTATGAAATCAACCTGGAAATCTCACTGTCTTTTTTCTTTATTTATATTTTTGAGTTATCGTTTTAATTTCATTCGAATTATTCATATATTCCAGATTTTGATAGGGTCGTGGTACTCCTTCATAATTCGAACGAAAATTCTCTCTGATTTATCTATTTATTTTTTATGACTGAAAAGTTGTGAACGTTCAAATGAACGAATTTTTGTATTGATTGTATTTTAAACTAGAAAGTTTTAAAATATTGATTCATTTGTATTGGAAATAATTCTGTATGAAAGAAACGTGTAATTTCTATTGTTGTCCTTAGTTAGAACAATAGTTTTGGATAAAATTGAAATGGGAAAAAAATTTTCATTCATTTTAACGTTCAAAATTTTTGTTAGATTATTTTTCAGGGGCTCAACAAAGCTTAGCTTAAAATTTCACGCTGGAGCTGATTAAGTTTTGCACACCATTATTAAATTTATTTATGAACTAGTATTTTGTTTTTATTATTTCCTAATATCTCTAACAAGGGAAGTATTTTTATTTCAGAATTACCTTTTTCTTAGAAATTTGAGCATAATCAAAATTTGTTGAGCATTTATATTGAATTATTTATTTCTAATTTATTATTATTATTATTCAAATCATTATTTATAAATTGTTGAATGTAAACTTTTAATCATGCACCCAAGTCTATTTGTATTTGTTACTAGTTCAGCTACTGATAGTAAAATTTTACAGCTACCTAATGGAGATAGATCGAGTTGCAGCACCAAACTACCTCCCCACAGAACAGGACATTCTTCGCGTAAGAGTGCCTACTACTGGTATAATTGAATATCCGTTTGATTTGGAAGAAATCCGATTTAGGTATGTCAATTTCGAAAACCGGAAGAAGCTGCCTGCACGTGTGCACAGTGCACCTTGGGTCTTCACCAGAATGTTTCTGCATCCACAACTGTGTTTAATTGTGCCTTTTTTCCTAAATGTGACTAATTTTGTCTTTTTTTTTTTTCACCCATTCTTTGAAATCATCTCCCTGTTTAAAAATTAAACAAAAACTTAGAAAAGAGAAATTTTGAATGGGGCGTGAAGTTCATCGAGTGGACGCTTATCTTTACAGGCATTGCCAATGGATGAGCATGAGCGTGCTGTATTTTGTTATTTATTAATTGTTTGTGTTAAAAAAGACCCTCGATATTTGCATGGCATGTGTTACGAAAACCGTGGCTCGATTTTTGTTTGCAGTTATCTTAGTGACCTAGCACGTATCGAGGCGCCTGACTATCTTCCCACCGAGCAAGACATTCTTCGAGCTCGAGCTCCCACTACAGGCATTATAGAATATCCATTTGATCTGGACTCCATCATATTTAGGTACTAACATGCCATAATTTAATTCACTTTTATGAATCCTATATTGTTCACTAGTGTTGCTCAATTTTCAAGAATTAAAGTCCGTGTAATATAGCTGAGAATATAACGGTAATTAAAAGATCTCGAAAGAATTTAAACGAATTTTGAAAATTAATATTTTAATTAAGGGCATGTGATACTTTACCATTAGATCAATTCAGTTTCGCCAACTTTATGTTTATATTTTCCACTAAAACTAGGCCATTAATCTCTGACTATATGAAATGGAGGTAAATTGTCTAGTTTTAGCAAAAAATATTTATTATTTCGACCTTAAAGTTGGCGAAACTAAATTTGCTCTTATGGTAATTAAGTTATTAAAATAAAGAGGATTAGTAAAAGCGCGTTCTAGGTTATATTACCAAAATAATAAATAACGCACTAATAACACTACTGTTCACTAACCTACGCTGGTGAACTAGGATTTCTTCTCGGTAACCTTATAAAATTTCTTCCATCTAATGTGCGTAGACTTTTATCAAGAGACTCAATTGCCTAAAATTGTATCAAAGGATAACCAACTAGAGAGAGATTTTCAGTAAGAAATCAAGCTTATTTGAATGTTATACTTATATGATTATCATTTAATATTCTTGGTTTGATTTTTATTGTTGTATTAAATTTTTTATATTTCCTGCTTTGAAAATAAAGGCATCAGGAATGCAATTTTTTTTTACAAATGCATGTTTTTTTAATGTTGCTTACGCTTGGATATAAAATAAGAAGCATGGAATCAATTTCATGAAAAATGTACATACTTTTCTGGTAATGATACTTTTTAGAAATATTCAAGTTTAATCAATTTTTATAGGATGGTAGACGTCGGTGGACAGAGATCGGAGCGAAGAAAATGGATCCACTGTTTCGAAAACGTGACTTCCATTATATTTTTAGTAGCGTTAAGTGAATACGATCAAATTTTGTTTGAATCAGAAAACGAGGTAAGAACTTCTTTCAACTTATTCAAATGAAAGCAAATCTTGAGGCTTAGTTTTTACTGGAATTAAAATCCATTTAACTTTTGCAGAATCGAATGGAAGAAAGTAAGGCGTTATTCAAAACGATTATAACATATCCCTGGTTTCAACACTCTTCCGTAATTCTGTTCCTAAACAAGAAAGATCTGCTCGAGGAAAAAATAATGTATTCCCATCTCGTCGACTACTTTCCTGAATATGATGGTGAGTTTTTCAAACTTTTTTGTGTAATGTATTTTACCTTAGTATAGATACATAGGATTAAAATGAATTTATATAAGGAAAAGGAAAGATGAATTGACGAGAATATCATTATCATCGTTGATAAGCCTAATTTATACACCGACTTGTCAAAACCCGACTCCATCCTCTTTTCTTTCAAGTTTATAAACACGTAGTTGACTCCTATAAATTTTGATTTTACATTAATTTCGGATCACAGGAATTAAATTGAGAGCTGTTCCAATTCTAACCAATTAAATCTTAACTTTAAATTAATTTGAGAAATTCAGGCTTCACAGTCTTTCCCCTATTATCCTGTTTTTCCCCTCCTTTAAAAAAAGAATTCTTTTTCTCTGTTTCTAAAAAAATTCTCCCTTTTTTTTTTCGTTTTTATTTTGTAAAAAAAATCTTTTCTTTCGTTTGGTTGACAATTTAACTTCTTTTTCAATAAAGAATTTCGAATTGAATCCAATGTAGTTATACCTGTATTAATTCTATTCAAAAGAATTTATTCCTCTATTTTCGTGAAAAAGTCACTTTTTTTCCTATGTTTTGAGAGAATTTGTCCTGTGAAGCCTGGAAATTTGAAGTCTACTGCATTAAAATGAGAGAGATGAGAAAAATTTGATCACTAAACTTAGAGGTTTTATGGTATAGGGCCTAAGCAGTCAGCCCCACCAGCTATGGATTACATCTTACAGAAGTACCTCGATTCGAATCCCGATCCTGATCGCTCGTGCTACTCTCACTTTACCACTGCGACAGGTCTGTTCGAGTGCGGCACACCCCTAAAAAATTTTCAGATCCCGTTTGTGCTAGTACTTTCTAAAATAGAAAAGAAGCCATTGAGAATTTGCTTGTAGTAAAAACTTATTTGTATTTTGTATGTATTAATCAAGAATTATTGTGGGGTCGATCACTCGAATTTTTAATGAATACCTGATTAAGGATTTCCAGAATATTTCAAAAGATTTCAACTATTTCGAAATATCTTAGAAAACTTGAGAGATTTAAAGATATTTCAACAAGATTGAAAAATTTAACAAACTCATGCATGTTAACTATTCACTAAATTTTCAGCTGAAGAACAACTCATATACCAATATAAATAACACTACTTTTCCTTCCATCGTATATCAAAAATCATTTGACGTCATTCTCATTTTTGTAACGTTCCTCAAGTACACTTTGTAAACGATGTCCTGGTATTATGCAAGACATCTAGCTTGTTAACTGTGCTTTGAGAAGGCTTCCACCGATTTGCGCTAGTCTTAATACGATAATTTGTCCTTGGAAAGCATATTGGATTTACTTGAATTATGCCATAATTCCAAGTATGATTAAAAACCTCTTTGCCTCCCTTTTTCCGATTCCTTCTATCTTGAAAATACTTTAGTGTCGACCTTTGTAAGTGTTTTTGATTGCAGGATTTAGTCTAAATATTAGCTTTCCATGTAATTTCGATACACCTTTCTTAAAATAATAAGAACTGATTTCTTCACTTTGAGTTCGACTTTATAAGTTGAAGTACTTGGGTGAATAAACTGGTCTGAAGTGTGAACCATGATATCAATTTTTTCTCGACTTTCAAGAAAAAGACCTGAAGAAATTAAATTTCGTAAGATTATAGTAATATAGCAACCGCCCTGTATGCTTGTTGTGTATTTCTCAGGCCCGCAAAGAGACGCTACAACAGCTAGAGAATTTATACTGAGGATGTTTGTCGACTTAAATCCAGATAGCGAAAAGATTATTTATTCCCACTTCACATGCGCCACAGGTAGGTTCCTTGCTAGATGAAATTATAAGGCAGCTTTGCACGTTCACCTTTGCTTTTACTGCTTTAAATACAAAAGTAGCAATCCTGCATGGTCTGTTTTTTTTTATTATTAATTTCTAAGTTACTAATATAAGTTTTTTTAAATATAAGAATTAGAGGAAAATCGATTATCTGTTGAATTTAAGGGCCTTGTATCTAAGTTGTTATCTCAATATTCGATCAATATTTGCTCAACAAATATTATAATTATATGTTTTTTCGCTCTGTTCTATTTTGAGAAAAAATTAGTGTGCAGAAAGAAAAGATGTATAATTCTAATATTTGTTGAGGAAAATGAAGAGATAGAATTTTGATGTTAGAACTTGAATTACAAACAAAGATCAACACAGGAAATTTCTGATAGTTAGATCGATTTTTCTACTACAGTAAACAATACTTTTTAACCGTTTAACCCATACATTATTTTGCATGCTGCATACACGGGACCGAAAAACAGACACGGAAAATATTAAGCTTGTGTTCTGTGCTGTAAAGGACACTATAATGCAAAGTGCACTGAAAGAATTTAATCTTGCTTAAATATGAATGGCTTGCTCGATTTACTCGAGTTTTTTCATAAACATCGACTTCTTAAACTCCCGGCGCCAACAGGCTTATGGGGTGAAAAACCGTGCCTTCACTACATTCAATGAAATATTTCGTTTTACATTCGAGACATTCGAATTGTCATTCAAACACATAGAAATCACAACTAAAGATAAGTTTTTATCTCGAGTAGCCATAGATTCACATTGCAACAATGATATCTTTGAAGTATTGTACAATAAATGTATTTTAAGACCAGATACTGCAAAGTCTAAGGAGATTGAACATACCATTATTTTTTGCACAAAACGTTTATCGAGCAGTCGTTCTTGATGTTATGATTGTTCTCAATCATGTGGATATTGTTGTGGACTAATTAATCATTCGGCTGCTAAGTGATTTTCATTATCCGTCTAAATTTGAATAAAATAACTTGAGAAAATGTAATTTGGATTTTATTGATTGTAGTTTGGAAATAAACGCCCTCCCATCTAGAATTAATTTTAATTTTAATCTTAAATCCTCATTAAAATCCTTAATTTTATATAAAATTGCATGTTTCGAGAAAATACACTAACAATAATTTAAATTGTCCTTTAAGGGTCTTGGATTCAAATTCCAGCGTTAAAATTCAATTTCTTCATTTTACTTATCAATGAAATATATTTTCGTTTTGTAGGCGTACTCGAATGTATGGTACTACAGAGTGGAAAATATCTAATTATAATATTTGTTGAGTAAAATAAAGAATTGGAATTTTGAATCCAATACACTTAAAATCTCCGCATGTATAGTGAAAACTGTATTTTATTCTGTTTTTAACAAAAACTGGGTTGTAGCAGGTTTTAGTACTGCTTTGCTTTATAACTCGCACATGAAGTTGTGTGGTATTTTTTTATTACATCTTTTCTGGAGACAAATTTGCATGAAGAGAAAAAGGTAATTGCATGTATGTTCCTTACAAGTAAACTGAATGAAGAATTGTCGTTTAAGAGTGTGAGATCCAACTTCAAACCTAAAATTCCAATTCCTCATTTTGTTGAACAAATAATATAATTAAATATTTTTTCACTCTATAAAGACATTTCTTGAAGAGTACATATATGTATAGAGCGAAAAAATATCTAATTCTAATAATTGTCGAACAAAATGGGCAGATTTAATTTTGAAGATTTGAATTTGTATCCAACACTCTTCAAAGATATAGAGTGTAGAAATGAAAAAAAAAATATTACTTGATACGTTTTAAAATAATGTTAAGTTAATGAAGCGAAAGGAATTACAATATTTGTTTTATTTTTCCACAGATACGGAAAACATCAGATTCGTATTTGCGGCGGTGAAGGACACTATCCTGCAATCAAATTTGAAGGAATATAACTTGGTTTAGAGATAATCTACAAGAATTCGAAATGGATTCAATTGTTCCTGTAAGCTTGAGACCAGAGCACCAAGCTCGAACTTTGTTATAAGAGCTGAACAGTGAGAATGAAGAAACAAAGTACGAGGGAAGCGTGCAGGAAACAAATACTACTCGTGTTGATCGTAGACGGCGAATTATGTCGTCTCAGCACGAGTGTACCAACTTTAGGTAGATAGATATGTGCGATGGGAATTCCAGCGACAAACAAACAAGGACCTAAATCTGAGCGTTATACGTTCTTTCCTAAACCTTTTCACTGTCGATACCAACAAACTGATTTAGTTTCATACTCTATTTGTTGAATTTGTTACCTTTTTATAGCTTAGCTTAGTCGATCGAGCTCGGCTGACTGTGAAATCGCCTGATTTTTATATAACGATAAAAAAAAATAAAACCACGAACAAAAAGTAAACTTACGAAGCACAGCGCAAGCCACGCCGTGCCATGTCTGTCCATATATGTGTTTCGAGACGAACGATCTCAACGACAAGAACATTTAGAAGTGAAACAGAAGGGAGAACAAAAGCTTTTTAATCATGAGTAGTCGGAGACACAAGTGAGAGCAATTCTAGTGCCATTTAATAGTGTGGTGTTTTTATTGCAGTCCTTTGTTAGATGCAAAAAGCCAAAGTGTTTTTTTATCTGTGCCAGAAACAACTAAAAGTTCTTTCTGCATGTGACTCAAATTCACGATTCATCGTATAAATATTGTTATATATAATATATAAAATGAAACCTAGAATAGCGTCGAAGAAGTACGTCGACAAAACAAAAGAAAACAGGAAATTCTCCACAGCCCCGTCTTTATTATGAAATATTAGGAAACGGCATCTGTTTGATGTAATTTTAGGTAATTGGGAGGTGAGAGTAAGCAGGCTTCTCTGCCTCTCTCTCCTCCGAAGCCGGTGCTCGGCGCGCGAGGGCTTGAAACGCTATCCTGGGGGCTTATTATTATCATTATTATCATCATCATTATCATCATCGTCATCATCATCATCATCATTTTTATCAGTGTTACGATTACAAAACCAAGCGAATCCAGTCCATCTCGGGGCAATAACTTATCTGCTTGTCACTAAGAGAGAAAATTAGAAACTCGTGTTCTTAGCCTGTTGAATTATTCTACTCAACTTTCCAAAATTTGTCTTCTCGAGAACTTGGAATTGTTAGTGCTTTTCTGTGAGATTTCAAATTTTGAAGTGAAATTTCTTAGAAAAATACTCTCAATTCTGGCAAGGCTTCCCTATTTTTTAGTCTTCTGGGAGAAAATTATTCGCCAGGTTAGTGTGATCGCGATTCCGTCAGTTTCATCTAAGATTCTTTCAGTTTCAAAGAACCGAGACGCCCACAGGTTGGGAGGAAAGAAGCGCGGAGGAGGTAGACTGATTAAATACTGAACTAATCGATTTTTCTTTGCAATGTGATACTAGTTATGAGATTCTTGGAGCACCTTACGTCCCAGAAAAGACGAGTCTGCAAGGCGTGACAAAATTGTAAAAATCAAAAGATTCCAATTCTGTTTTTCTTCTTCGCAACGCGTCGCTTTGTGGTCAATTTTAGAAAGTGCGAGTGTGAATTTGAAATCCTTTTTATCCTGCGTCAACTGATACTTGTCAAATTAAGACACTTCCAGACCAAGTAATTTTTTCTTTAATACAAACGTACATTTGTATTATTCAGTGTAAATCTTCGAAAAGAAGCTTTTCATTTCTACTCTTATTAATATTACATTTTTGTAAGCGCTTTTCGAGAATAATTTTTTAGTACTTGCCTCAAGAGTACTTTTTATACAAGGATCAAATCAAAATATTTATTTTTTATTACAATAACGATCCTTTTCCTAAAATTGTAGGAATGAATTTATAATTTTACTTTACCATTTTGTTTGTTTATACTTTGAGGATTTTTTTTGCAATGAAAGCATTTACCAATAACTGTTGGAATTGAATAAGATAGGAATTGAAACTAAAATTAGGTTGAATAAGGATCAAAGACACGTTCATTTAGATTTTCAACGATTAGTTTAGCAATTTTATACTGCAACAATCAATCCAACTGAGAGAAGAATTTTATTATATCTAGTTTTTTTTATTGCAATAATTTTTTTATTGGAACTAGTTTTGTATTTGAGACAGTTTTGTATTACAATGAGTATTCAAAAACAAGGCGACTAGAAACTGTTGGAAAGATTTCAAATTCACAATCACAGATCAGCGATTAAAAATTAGGTTTGGTCTGCGAAGTGACGAACTAGTCGACGTCGTATCCATTACTCTGTCGATGTAGCCCTCGCCTATCGGCACAGAGCATTGCGTAGCGAGCTACAGGAATTAAAAATTCTTATTCTTGTTGCTGGCTCGCTTTGTATCCACCTTACAGTGTACGTATGTATGAACTGCTCACTGCCTGCGCTCGCTCATGCTGACCAGCGCGCTGCCCAGTGCCAGTGTTTTTTTTTCAGGTTTAAGAGTTCGCCGTTTGCATCGCCTTTTTTCTCGTTTCCACGTATTAACGGTGACAAGAAGTTGATGAATTCGGCTTGACCACGAATCTGTAGAACACTCGCATGCCGGATTTTTAGGCGTTATTCGTAAACAGCAAAGTTCCTGGAGTACGGGACTCGATAGTAAAAAATTAATTCAATTTGACTATTCTAAAGAATTAAATTAATTTTCGCACTCCAGATTTGAGCTGCCAACGCCACACGCACACCGGGCAGCATAACGTCATACTTACCTTGGTTGAATCACTGAGTTTATATGGAAGAATACAAAATATATAAATGCATTGGATAAAGTATAATAATAAGAGATAACAACAAATAATATTGAATAATAATAATACTGCTTGGTTTTAAGAACGCGTGCGTGTATGTTTATCCAGGGTGAGGGAGCAAGTGCGAATTTCAAATGCAGTCACCCATAAGAGAAAAAGTGTATGTTTGCGTTTGTGGAGTGATGAAGAGAAAGACAACTAAAATGCGAGGGTTCGAAGTGTGAGAGTAAGCAAGCAAGAATGAGATTCTACATTTGACACTTGTGATTTGATTTGTGTGGGTATTGCGTGAGAGTGTATTGCGAAAAAAATTTTACTGAGGCACTTCGGTAATATAAGACGCTGGAGCGTCGCAATGCCTGATGCGAAGACGACGAGCGAATGAAAACGCAAATTTGTGGCTATACTTCATTTGTAAATCATTTCTTGTCAAAAGTATACAGTTTTCTGAAAGCGTAATATGTTGGGTATTCTTTCTGTGTGTAAAAATGTAAACACCTACAAAACCCACGATGAAATCAATGTTTCTAACTTATTTATAATAAATAATATACATTAATGATAAAAATAAACGCAGTTTTGGGAGTAGCATTCATGTACCCAGCGCAGCATTCAACCTATCCTCAATCACTTTTTCTGTTTGGAAATTGTTATTTGTTTTTAAATTCTTTTTTAAAATTTTAGAATGAGATAAGTTTACTCAAATTGTGACTTTAAAATACGACTTCTTTTTACTCAACAAATATTATAATTATTACATATATATTTTTTGGCCTTATACTCATTTTTCTAATAGAAGTATGTGTAAAGAGTGAGTAGATAACTAATTCTATTATTAGTTGAATTGAACGGGGAGATTGAATTTTGAAATTATAACTTGGGTCCAACATCCTTAAGGACATTAAATAAATGCTGATAGCTTCCAAATTCTAGGAAACATAGAAAACACTTTACTCAAAAATATTTGAATTAGATATATTCTCGCTCTGTATTTTGATTTGATTAATATATATGTAAATATATTTTCTGACGTTCTGATAACTCTTTATCGTATATTTTATTTAGTATTGGTCAATTAAATTTTTTCCCGAAATGTAGGTCAAATATTTAGGAGATTTTTTCAGTTTAGTAAAAATTGTGTAGAATGGAACTTTCTGTAATTTCTGCAGTTTTTCCTATAAAAAAAAAAAGAAGATGACTGCCTGGACGAGTCTAATATAATTTCATAAAAATGTAGTTAAGTACATACTTAATATTTTATTTCAAGACTTTATTTTCAGGTTGAATCTGATAGAAAGTGAGCAATCTCTGAGGACCCTTTGGTGTCCTTAAAGGGGCTGGATTGCTCTTATTTTCCCCTTGTACATCCAGTTTTGGTTTAATTCTAGAGGGGTAGTTTTACTAGAGGGTTATCGGAAGGAATCTTTACTCTTTACCTTCTGTTAACATGGGATATTTACAGCGCAAGCGCCTTCACAATTCCCTCCTCGTCGAACGCGTAGTTTTGCGCACCCTGTTGTAATAAGAAAGGCGCAGTGGATAGACCGTAGAATCCTTGGGTGTCGACCTGTCAACGAATTAGGAGACTGCACCCACCTAGAGAACATCCTGAGGAATCCACTCAGTCTTAATTGTTCCTGAAGATATATTCAGTTCTTCCACTCAAACAAAATGAGTCTTCTTCTCGAGGAAGAGGAAACTGACGAGTAAGTACTTTCTTCAAACTTTTTCGAGAGTTTCATGGATTTCTCAAGAAGACTAAAACACCCTTAATTTAGGGAACTTGTTAGAAATTCCAAATTTAAGTGTTATTAAGAAGTAAGCATTAATCCTAACTATTTTCAGTATTTTCAGAGTGGTGGAAATTTCTTCCTAGTAGCTGTTTATTAAGAGTTTTTAGGGAAAGTGGAACATAAAAATAATTTGTGGGTTCAATCGATTGTTATTAAACTAGGTTTTAGGTGAAAGGAAGGCCATTCGGGAAATTATCTGAAATCTTTAATCGAAATTAACCCTCAAGAAATTTTTGAAGCTGTTAAAAGTTATTTGTTAATAATAAAATTCGAGAATAAAATACTTACATAATTTAAAATCAATGTTATTTCCATTAACTTGATGAAATAATAGTTTTTTAGTAAACAATCTCGATTAAACTAGACATCGGATTAAACTAGAGTTACAATAAAATATTCCAATCGATAATTTAATATTAGTTACAATATTTGTAATTCTTAAACTGGTTCAAGAATTTTTAAAGTTGGAAATAATTTTGTATTTTTTCACATGAAATCCAAATTACAATCTTTAAAATAATTTTATATGGGTGCACTTAAATGTTCATAACGTTTCGCGTGAGAAATTCACCGTTCTGAAATTTCTCTTTGCGGCATGAAAAGATACTTAGCTGAGTTGTAAAAAAATAATAAATCCGAGAATAAATATAAGTAAATTCGTTTCTCGGGTCTCAATTGTCTATTATTACCGGATAACGGTGTTCCTTGGAACTTTATAATTTAAAGTCGTGGCTGGACCAAACCCGCAATCAAGAAACTCAGGAAACCAAGTTTTTATATTTTTCCAATTTCCGTCTTTTATTTGCCTCGTTATTTGCCTAGCAACCCATTTATTCAAGGATAGATCAAGAAACTTGGAGTTTTAAATTCGTTGCTTCTTGTTTGCAACATTAATCTAAAGTTTTCTTCAGCTCTAGCTCTATTAAGTTGAAAAAGGGTTTTTTGAAATATAAAAATATGATCAGTTCTTTTTTTCTTTTTAATGTAAAATTGTGAAAAGAACAAATAAATATCACTGAATTTATATTACTATTAGTAGTCAAGTGTTCGGTCGATATGAGACACTATTATTACAATCGGCATAGATATATGTAGACATACAGAATTCGTGTTACACACATAGCTT
>JAUEJJ010000021.1:14261339-14275346 GCA_032164275.1 Synergus coniferae | reverse complement strand
GTACTTCGGTCAATATTTTTAATGTTTCGTTTTTCAAAATAGACAGAAACAGGGCCGAGAAGTGCAAGCTCTTTTGGATTGAAGTCAGTCGAGACAGGCCAAGGGGTTGAGAAATTGGTCTAGAAGTGGATAGGACAGTCGAATAGATAGGGCTTGAAAGGGATTGAAACCAGAAATCAAGAGCATAAGGGTCGATCTCAGAGCAGCAGATGTCATAGACCTCGAGAGCCAGCGGGTTGTCCTAGTTACCTATAAGCATTTACTACAGCTACACCCCAGTGTTGACCTAACGTAAACTGCAGTCATAATGACGTAAGTCGTTCGTGGTTCCCTGGTCGATTAATTGAAGCTACTTAATCAACGTTTAAAGTGAAGCGTAACTCTAGGATTAAAAGTTAAAATACATAACCAAATAAACGCAAATACTTTATTTTCTAAATTAAAATTCTTTAAACAAAAATTTTCTCCAAGTTGAAAAATATTTTAATATATTTTTTCCCTTTTTAGAATTTATTAAATCATCTTGTCAAGCTTCTCTTTGCGACGCACTAATATTTCTCTCTAAAAACGTCCTCTGTCTATTCAATTTACGGACCAATGCTTTTATTATGACTCTGATTTAATTCCTTTTTTATTACATTCTCGTGAAAATTTCGTGAGGTGAAAACTGGAAACAAATTTTATTTCTCTGATGTGAAATAGAAAAATTTTATGAGTGACCTAAATAGTGATTTTGAAAGTCTTATAATTGATTTATTATACATTATTAGTATATATCATTCATTAAACTCCACTTAAAACTTTTGATTAATTTTTCAAAATGATTTTACTCAGTTGACTGCGTTCTGTCACCGATTTCAAGTTTTTTTCACGTTATCGAATTTTGCACGTGTAAAGTTTTAATTAAATCGACGTCGAGTGTCGTCGACAGCGAACTAAACTCGGGCTCTTCATTAAAATTCATGCGAGATATTCTATACTAAACTTCCCAGATACAATAAAACTGCAGAACCGGGAATACGAAAATGAATTATGTAAGTTAAAGTACACTAAATAATTATTCTCACGTAGAAAATAATTATGAGAAAGAAAAAATAAATAAACTGGAGACAATATTTTTTTTTAAAGAGAGTGAGGAGAATTTTCAACAACATTCTCTTCCGCTTTGTTGCAATAACAGGAGCAATAGAAATAATTTGTGCAGCTGACGATCAGTAATATGATAAGCTTGAACTGATTTCCACCAATCCAGTTATCTACCCTAGCCTCGTCCTGAATTCAAACCAATTGGCACGAAAATCTGGTACTGGTATTATGGGTTCTCCTAAACCTCATCGTATTGTTCAAATTGCCAGAAGAATACGTGTTTGAATATCCCTCGCTATCGCAATACATTCAACTTGTTCTGTGAAAAAGCTTTTATTTTATGATTTCACAAAACAAGTCCCTTCAAAATGCTGGTTCATTTCCAAGTTTTCCAGGTCAATTTAAAAAAAAACTCAATAGTTGGAAATGGTTTCAAATTCAAATATTAAAAACAGCAGAACATTTTTTTTTGAAAATTAGTTTGAGGATGGTCTTGAAACGAGATGTCATCGAAAGCTTATATTGATGTGAACTAAGTTGTTTGACTCGATAATCAGGTCAACATGTAAGACTTCAGCGAATGGAGTGTTTCTAACTTTGACCTGTTTGGCCGGTGGAGTAAAGTATGTAAAGGCGCGGTTGTAGCGTTGGTGCAGAACGAAATATGCGTTACATCATTTCAAAAGTTTAGGAAATCGCGTGACAAGAAGCGACTGAGTATAAAATACAGGTTGATCACATTGCGTGAAATGGACTACAAAGCGTTTTATTTAGCTATATTCTTCAATTTTAAAGGTTTCGTTTTATTTTCATGATAAAATAATATGTCAGCGACAATCATCCCATCCCATTATCATTTTTTGCTTCATCCTGTCAATCATTATCGTCTCTAATCACGCAACTTCCTATAAGAAACGCAATTCTAGTTTCAATAAAGTATAAAGATATTAATAAATAAATCAAGACTATTTTTATGTCAGTTATCAATTGATTGTTTCTCTAAAAAAACTTTATATTGTATATACCTATAATCAACTTTTACTTTCATGACCAATTATATACATTTGTTTTACTCTCGTGTCTTGTGTTCTTCTTTTCAGAACATTCTCTGTAAATTATATGTTTGAAGTAAGAAGTTTCCATAAAAAAAAAAAAATGTTCACTACGATCTCACGCCAATTATCTGCTAATCTTCGCTTCTTTCTTATGTGCTGATTTCTTCAAATACAAAAAACGATTCAGCTTTTGGTCATAAGAACAATTGTGGTTTCTGTTAACAATAAGTTTTTTAAATATTTTTAGTGGAAGAAATTTTGATCATTTGATATAAAATAATTACAACTTTGTGACTTACTTAAGATTTTGATACCCTGGACAGGACTTAGAGGATAAAAATCGCCATGCAGAGGACAGTGAAATCCCACTCGTCGCTCTCTTCTTCTTGCTCGCCTGGTTAGCATGCAAAGAAGAACTCCTAGGGCGAGCATTAAAGCACCAACAACGATACAGATTGGTCCTAGAATCCGCGAATTTCCTGTGAAGGCGATTCGCGCTGCATAAGAGTCTTTATCCTCATGCTGACCAGGACCTCGATACGACGCCGCTAAAAAAATTAAAATAATTAGTTCTATACTCACAATGAAATTTACTGAAAAATATTAGATAACAAGTCGAGTTTAAAAAAAAAACCTAATTGAAAAAAAGGATGAAAAATTATATGAAATCTGAATTCTGAAGTGTAAAGGAGTACATATTTTGTAAAGAAATAAACAGAGTAATAATAGAGATTTTTGAATAAATAGTAGAAGTTCCTTCAGAGCCGAAGTGTAGACAATTTTTTCATATTTTTTCCAGTCCAGAAGGACGAGATTCGAGGACGAGTTACGTTTTGAACATGAATTCGTATTAACGAGCATCCTGACAGTGTGTGAATCACAGAAAATAAAGTACCGTCAATAAGGTGATAGAAGTTTCCTTTCTGATATAATTTTAAAGTCGTAATTATTCAATTATCTCTTATGTAAAGAAAAAGTCTCTACTGTAAACTGGAAAAAATTTTCATATACTGCATTACATGGTTGAAAATCAAAAAGTTGACCATATTATAAGCCGAGAATATTATTCCTTTAAGAAAATTATATCCATCAAACAACAAATAAGGAAAGAAAAATTCTCGCACGTCAAAATGAATGATTTAGTTGCAAACTGAAATACTCTTAGGCCTGAGATAAATTTATAACTTTTGTAATAAAAATGTCAGGGGCAGGTCCAAAGAAGAAAAGTGCAAGAGTAACTACTTGAACTGGAAGCATCGGAGCCATAAAATTGTTATTTTATTCGTAAATGTCAAGTTTCAAAACCTGTTACTATAAAAATATATAATTTACAAACATATATTTAAATTTAAATCGCATCTTCCAGCTTTACATTATCTGTACAGTGTACAGGATAATTCTGAAGATTGTAACTAAAAAATACGTAAGGTTTGAAAATATATCATATTATATTATATTCACTGAAGCTGATAGTAAATTGAGAATCCCTGTTCCCAGCTTACTCTTGGATAAAAAAGATAAAAAAGAAAGGAATTCACGAAAGGTCGAAGATTCGAAAGGGAAAAATTACGGGAATAATGAGAAAGAATAAAACGAGAAAAATTCTTCACCGTGAAAACTGATTGGAGAAAAGTTCATCCATCAAAAGCGGAATGTAGAATGTAGATTATTTTATAAATGGAGTAAAAGAAAAATCTTTCCACTCTATTTATATTTATACTGATGGTATTGACTTTCGAAGTCTGTTTCAAAATTACAATTCACTCAAAATAGGCATTTTATTAGAATACTCTTGTAATAAAATGTCAGCTGACTTATTTTTTGTAACTCATAATTACAAAAGGAAGAGAATATTGAAATCCCGTCGAGTGTTGTTATTACAATCCTTTGACAGCTTTCTAAGCACAGTAGTAGATGTGAGAGTTGGTAGATTTGTCTGTATATAACCAAGTCATATAGTAGAGTTATGCTAGGGCTTCAGATAGATCAGCACGTAACATTGTTCTGTAGTCTAAAGAATTACACTGTAAATCTTATGTGACGCTACTTTTTCCGAGTCACGTTGTTCGCAAGTGCTTATATAATCAACTGCGGCCACGTGGGACTGACACTAATTATCCTTTTCATCGACAAACTATTCCTCAAATAGAGTCCCTTTCATTCTCTCAAATCCACCCTCGCTCAATTAGGAGTAATTAATTCAATAAAATTAGATTGAGCCAGTAAGATATATGGTACAGCCAGTAAAAAAAGACGAATATTGTAACCAACAAAAAAGAAACCGAAGTCACTCAACTTGTGACATACTTAAAGATAAAATTTTAAAAAAGAATAATAAATCGCAGCAAAATAAAAGTCAACTGGAAAAAGAAAACCGAATGTCAAAAGTCAGACATGGAGCAAAAACGAAGAACATGGATCAAAGAATAAAGTAAAATAAGGTCAATTGGATCACGAGAGTATAATTTAAATTTAAAAGCACTTGAGCTGTGAAAAAGGTCCATCTCATATACAGACCCTTCGAGTTACTCTTCCTTACATTTTATAATTTACTAATTTACTCTTGTTAGATTTTATTTTTAAAAGACCGAAGAAAAGGTCAAAGCAACAAATTATTTCCGTTCTACATGCAAATTCTTTCGATTCAACGTATAAATATTCAATAGAAATCGAAGGTTTAAGCGAATCAACCGACGTGAAGTACAGCTTGGTTTTTCTAACAAAAAAAAAAACTAAAAAAGAAAAACAAACAAAAGGAATTGCAATACGCTTTTAGTTGACCTGATCCGACATAGTTGACGTAATACAATGGTGTCACTAGATTACAAGTTGAGATTATTCAGGACTTTTTCGCTAGGATTTATTGTAATAAATAATTATTACAATTATTATTATAATTGTAATACAGAACCGTATATTTTATTCGAAGATCCAAACGAATAAAAGATTACATTAAAATGAAGGTCTATAGATATATGTAATCAATCATTTTAGAGTTTTCCGTTTGTCTTCTTTCTGAGAATTATGAACAGCGACATATTAGGATTGATGGTATCGGAAGTTATGAGTTTCCTTGTTTTTTATTTTTATAGAAGATAAAGGGAACACTAACCGGTAAGCACAGCTCCCACGAGCATAAATAGAAATCCAAAGGCAGGCAAGGCGATTTGGCAATTGGCGGCAATAACTACCCCCGCCACCATAAGGCCACCCTCGATCTTCTCCACCCTCAGTCTCGATATGGGAGTTGGACATTTTAATTTTGAGCCGAGTCCACCGGTCAGCATTCCTTCCTCCGCTGACACGGTGTTGGGCCTGAAAATAAAAAAATATAATTAAAATATCAGCTCTAAAAAGATTTAATTAAATACCAAACTCTTATATCTTGGATTGAAACAGCATGTATTTCAAAATCCCATATCCGACGTCGTTGATTAAATCTTCATTGAAAACTATTCACTTGAACTTTCGCGACATACTCGTACATATGCGAAAAAGGAGAAGATATAAAGCTGATACATTGACGGTCAAGTGAAAGTTATATATAGAACTGGAGAAAGTGTGGTGAAAGAAACTAACTACATTGTATTATGAAAATTTATAAGTAAATAAACTTGATTAAACTGCAAATATTCTTAAGAAAATAGAAAATATATAATTACTGACACGTACACGACTTTTGTAGATCGAGAATTAATTTCTGAAAGATTTTCAAATGAATTTTCCAGGTAAAATTACATATTTTGGATTATTGAATTTCGTCACCCAATTAGCACACCGAGTTCGGAATTGAAGCATAACTACAAGCCTCATTAATTCCACATTTCATTGTGTTATGAAAAAATACCTCGGTACCTGAAACTGATCTTTTGTTTTAGAGGCTATTCAAGAAAAAGAAGGTCCAGATATTTATGGATTTTTTCAGGGACAGTTTGATAAATCTTTCTCTCGACCTGCTTTTCTCTCACATCCGAGGCTGACAATCTCAGTTACGTAAAAAATGTTCAGCTTGACTTTTCTCATCAAATGGACAGCATAGTCAAGACAAGGTGAAAGTCAAGGCCGAATTGATAGAAACATTTCTAATACTTTTATTTCAATACTTGCACTTGAATTCAGAGAAATAATTTTTATACTTAAACACATCATTTTTTTGGCCCTGTATCAAAGAAATCTACATTTCTAAAGAACATGTTTTTTATTCCATCTTATGAATAATAGATGAAGCAAATTTATTGAAACGTTACAGAGACCAACATTCTTTCTGCGAATACTGAACTTAATAGAGCCAATGGAACATCTTTTTAAATTCATAATTTCACAATTTTCACAATACCTTTGATAATAAAATTAAAATTCTATCTCTTAGAATGGTTGAGAAACAAAATGCTTTTCAAACCTACTTCTCTTAAACATAAAAAAAAGTAACTGTCGAGTAACTAGATTTTTCATTCGTCCATTTAAAATTTAACGATCTCCCAACATTCCCATGACAGTAAGAAATTTCATACTGGAATGAAATACTTTAAACGACTTCATCGCACCTTAAACATTAATGCATATATGTATAACTCTATAAATTTATATATGTATAGGCCACATGACATAATAAAAGTCACCGAATATAAAAAATAAGGATGATACATTTTGGGAAATTTGAAATTATCTCTCGTGTGCAAAAGCCAATAAACTTGTTTCCTTTTTTCAGTGATCACATAATGTTTTAACACATATCACTGCTCGATGAAATATTTTTTAGCGCGAAAAGACGTTTATCTGGTCGCATATATAATGTTTGGAAAACAAGCGAGGCGTGCATCGTAAATCAGGAGATAAACTTGTAAGATATTTAGGAGCTTAAATCGAATTATACAAATTTAATGAATTTCAACGCAGAATGTTCTGTGAGATAAAAAACTTTGGTAAACACTGTAATTTGTTGATGCTTTCTTTTCTCCATGAACAACGTTTACTTTGCTGATTAAACAAATGGATCTTTAGAGAAAAACAAGAGTAATTAAACTAATTAAACCTAATTAAACTGTCGACACAAAAGAAATTCATTTAAAGAAAATGAGTTTTATATTCCGTGTCAGTTAAGTTATCCATGAAAAATAAATACATTTTTATTCTCATAGGATTGTTTCTGGTATTCAAAAAACACATTTCAGTTTTTTAAACTGGAATTTTAATTCTAAATTAGATCACGAAATGAAATATACATTTAAATTATGTAAAAAAAGGTTCATAAGTTTCCATGGTTGCTTATTTCTACTGTATAATATCCATTCCATCATAATGGTTATCACATGGTACCTCAAACAGAGACCAGACACGCTTGACACAAGCATAACTTATGAACACGAGAACTTATATCATTGCCAGGTGTAACTCAGGAATCAGACTAAACAAAACATATCTACATGTAGAACATTCTTCAATCAGTCACAATCACTTAAAATTAGTTCATGAATTAATTTTCCTTATGCAATTATGAAGAGACAAAATCTGGTCCATATGTGACTAATGCCCATCAAATTTAATGAACGCTGTTGGTCTGAAATAAAACTGTCTAACAATCAGGCAAGAGAGATTAAAATAAAATTTATACAATAAGAGCGAGTGTCACTTATATCAAACTGCTATAAATAATCGTCTACTACAAGGTTCAACCGTTCAGTGAACATTATATTGTTAAAGTCACTCTTCGTATGTATAATATATCATATTCTGCATCAGACATCCTAATATACATATGTTACTTTACATCTCAAACAGGAGCTTCATCTGACGTCAAAGCGAAGAAGGGCATTGGGTCACACGGGAGCTACGCATGAATCGGCAATGTATTTTTTTTTCCGAAAAAAATTTTGTTCAGATATTCGTTTATACTTTTTAATCTATTATGTACTTTTTTCAGCAGTTAATTTATTTATCTATTTCCAACAAACTTTCTCATTTGGTCTAAAAGGATACTTTTTTTATTACAGTAAGAAGCTTACCTATTAAGAAAAGATAGTTTGCACCGTCTAAAAGGAAAGAAGTTTGGCGGGAAATTCATGAAAATGGGATCAAGGGTAGAAAAATAATTGAACTAAGTGCAAAGTTTTTTCACTGTTGAAATCAACGGAAAAACGACGTTTATATAACTAGAAAGATGTCATTTATAGCTATTGCTTCGACAAAGTGCGAAAAGTGAGTGAATTTGAAGTGTTATTTCTATTCCTGATTTGCGATAGCTCATTTAGAGCGGGTGAAAGGGTTACGGATAATAAAATCAAAAATCATTAGTGATTAGAAGTTCTAAGGATAAGCTTCAGTCTTATATAAAACGTATCTTTGAGAGTATATTTCAGCAGAAGACTTATCTGTTGAGATTTTTTCTTATAAGTAGATATTTCAACTTCTGATACAGTTTATCTTTGATTGATATGTAAATTCCACCACATTCATTTTGATTTTAATTAATAAAGAAGTATACTTTAGTCTTCATAATTACACATAATGAGGAACATAATCTTTCACACAATTTTTTCATGATATACAAAAAGCTGGGCATGAATGTTTTAAATTGCGATAATGTGATATATATTTTCAACAAGGAATTGAATTGATATTTTGGCACGATCATTCGTTGACTGACAATGAGCGATGATGCTTAAGTGTAATAAATCACGAATATGTTGAGGTTGCAGAGATTATATATACGAAAGTACATACTACAGTACATAAGTACAATTGCGTATGAATAATACATTGTCATTGTAAATTGCACGCCTTATGGTTTGTGCATGTAATTGGAGATGCAACTTCATTACTCTTCGAAATAGAGTGCATGAAAATGAAAATCTATAGCAAAATGTGCATTACCATTGTAGAAAAAATTAATATAATACGAGTCTACTGGCTTGTCTACTCTATCTGTAATATCTCTATGCTATAAACCCTTTGTCGTCAACACGCATGAATTCTGTAATCAAATTAGTTCACGCTCTTTGTGTCTAAGGATCTTGCTCTATGAGTCACGTGAGAACGCGACGAAGTATTAACAAGGTAGAAACTATCTGTTCTAAGTAAATAGACTTCAAAGAATACCTATCACAAAGAAAAGAATGCATGTTCATATTGCTCAAAAAGTACAATAATACCTTTTTAAAGAAACTTAAAAAAGGTAAAATATTTTATTAGAAGAGTTCTTAAGGCATAAATAAGGAATGAGACATCAAGTATAAGGAAGCTCGTGATTTGAAAGGCGAAGAAGCAACAAATACCGTATCGATAAAGGATTTTCTTGACGTGACTAGTTTCTTTATATATGTTCAGATTCATTGTTAGGGCCTTTGTCTACATTGCATAAATAAATATTCCAAAAACGTGTAAACAACCTGTATTCAGAATGCATGTAGCGTTACAATATCCCAGGTATATACAATTATACATACATTAATAAACTAGTACCATCTAGTACGACAGCCCCCATCCGAATATAACCGAGTCAAGCGCTCCTTAACTTCGGTGATCGAAAGGGAAGCCTTAAACAATTATTCCATACGTCTAAGCGACATGTGAAATGTATTATGTAGAAGAATACATCCTATTAGACATATTAGACATATTCCCCTTGAAATATGTTCAAAAAAACCTTTTTTAGAAACTGCATTTTGTCACCACTACAAGGCTTCCTCTATGAGTAAGCAACACATAAGTAAGAAATGCTATTTGACTCAATAACATATAAGCTTTGTTGAAAAGAGACAGGGAATTTTTTCAACGCAATATCGTCTTATTATTTATTTATATAGCGACGATAAATATCCTTTGCATTATACAACGATATTTGATTGTGGAAAACATGAGATAGATTCAGCTTTCATTCACTGCACGTAGCTATATGCATGCAAGCGACAATAAAGCACGCGGTCGTCGACGTTTGACAATATGAAGCGGCCGAGGTTGCAGTCAAGGCTCTTTATAGGCGATTCACGTTAAATCTGGTCAGGTTACAGGTTTTTGAACTCCTTATTCATCATGTACTACGTATGCACTTTAAAAAGCTACTTTGAATAGAGTATGGACTTTTTGTATGTTTTATATATTCATCATGATATTGATCATACTTGTAAAGATTGAAGACCTTTAGTCAGTCTTGTCTGGTGCAAAAAGTAACGAAATCTTATAATTCGTTTCAAATTCATTCTATTAAAACATTTGAAAGACACATTCTACAAAGTATTAAAAATGTGTCTTAAAGATATCTGAAAGATGTGGGTATCATTTTATAACATCAAATGAGATTCAGTCTTATTTGCTTACAATTCGTGGTAGGTACAGTTATACGAGTCAATGACCTGTTTTTCTCTTCAACTTCAGTGCCATCAAAGCAAGAACTTGTCGTGGGCGGTTAGCAATGAAACGGACTTGTCTACACGCGAATGAATGTCGCATGTAGCTTATTTGAACGGATGTCGGCCTGAATTGGCGCAATGATCAGAACTAGATACTAATGCAAGGATAGATGTGCGACCAGGGAAAATTTACGGCGTTTCAACCATAACATAACTATCTTTGCTGGAAACAATATAATATTCAAATATCCGGCACTCCACGTGAATAATCGATATCTTGGACCATCTTTAAAACTTTCAGCCGATCAATTTTTCGAATTTTTTAAGACAGTTTAAGACACTTCAATATATCGAAGACTTTTTGATAAAATAGTTCTTTTTTCAATGAAAACTGCGATTTGCATAGGTTGTATCGATAAAAACAGATAAAAATACATATCGGACAGAAATAGATTTCTTATTTAAAAAACTGAGAACGAAAGTAAGAGAGAAAGTTGTTGTCACAGACTATTTTTATTGAATTGCATCTTACATCGTAGACTCAAAATACAGACATTTTTTTCTTTTAAATGAATGAATTATTAATCTTTTACGGGAAGAAAAGCTACTTTATCAGAATTGTATTTTTATTTTCGCAGCGGTGTAATGTTTTTTTAAAATAAAAAAAAATAAACGAACCTATGCAACATTCTGTTTTCATTCCATTTACATTAGTGTGATTTTATTATGGTAAACTCGAACATTCGCTCTGACACGTCATTCTATCATTTATCATTCTTAATACTATTTTCCGCAGAATGCATTCACAATCGAATTACTACCCGGAAAAAACTATTATTTAAAATGTGGTCAAAGAATTGAAATAATGTGTGGTTTTTGATATGATGATTTCAAATTTTGAAACCTTTTAAAACAATAGGTGATTTCTGCAAACTACAGTACTATAATATATATAGTAATATAATAAAACTATAGTACTTTTAATACATTTGTTTTACTTGAGTGCTCTTAAAAAATTAATGAATTCAGCTTGAAACAAAAACGAGATAGTCTGTCATTTATGCACTCGAGGAATATAAGAAAGCGTACTTCCGGTTATGATAGAGGCAGTCAATAAAGAATGAATTAAATCTTTTGAACGAAAAGCAAATACATAATAAAAAAAACTTCAAAGCATGGGGTGTGATAATGGAATGATTTTATAAAACAATACGAGCTATTGAATAAAATGCAGGAATAATAGAAGCTCGATCAAGCGCATCCTTTTCATGTTTGAACCAATCGTCAATTCGATTTAATGCCAAGTTCAATAATCACATCCTTTTATTTCACTTTCGAGTTTCATCATGTAAATATAGTCTTCGAATGACAAATTAAATTATTATTAAAATTTCAATACTTTTTCACGATCAATCAAAAAGGAGTGCCTTATTAAGAACAATTATTTTTCGTTGCGAATTAATCAAATTGAGGGGGAATTAAAAAACTTTTCTATAACTGTGCTTTGATGAGCATCATGAGTTCTTAAATAAACTTAATCCACTTTTCCCTATGGTCCAATCCCGTTGCACGCGGATATTGTAGCTGAGATAATAAGGTCATAGCAATCTACAACAGTGACCTTGTCTTCTCGTTCTCGCTACTACTAACACCATAGCACATTTTTCTTGTTCATTGAAAATTTTTTAAACATGAATTTACTGTGTATTTAGTACTAAAGTGAAAAACAATCAGAAATAAAATTAGAGAAAAATATATACAGGATATTAATTTAACTGTGCATTTATGTAATGAATTTTAATAAGAAAACAATAACGTGCAATATGTTTATATGTTCCTTGGGAAGGAATTACAAAGGTATACTCTTCTTACTTCCCATGTAATTTTTTTAAGCGTAATGGTTTGTACTACATCACTTTACTTAAATACTACTTGTAATATATTATTGTATAAAGTGAATAATCGTAACGAAATTTCCATGTTTTTCTCATAGTATTTAATTTAAGATTATTTCTTTTATAATATTATTCAAGCTTGTATTGAAAAGAATTTTCATTAAACAAGTTATAAAGCTCCCTTTGTACCCATATCAGTATAATAAACGGAGATCTATTTTTAATGCATCCTACTCTCGCGCACGTGTCAGCTTTTGTGTTATATATCGTTTCCACAATATTTTACGAAGGTTTGGTGACTAACCCTAGCGTAACAACTGTTTTTTGAGTTTCTTGACCCTTGAGCATATAATTATCATAAAACTTGTGTACACACTACTTTTTAGCTATACATATATCAGAAATGAAGGAAATATGTAAACTTTAGTGGAATTTTAAATGTCTCACGTGAGACTTGAGAAAACATTTTTAAAAGATGGTGAAGGTCTCTAATGGAATAAATCTTCATTAACATGAGTATGGAACCAGTCTAGCAAATGCCTAAACATACAGATTCACACTTAGGAAAAATGTGCTGAGTTCAATAATAATTAGAGTCTAATCGTTTTTTAAATCAATACAGCTTTTCGTACGAAAAGAGTCTCGCTCCAGATCAAAACGATACCAGCGATCAGTGTGAAATTGGTAAATGATTTTGTTGGCTACATCCGGCTTGATGAGGATAAATAAGTTTTTATGGAGAATACGGTGAAATAACGGTATAATAAAGAGAGCGCTACTTCAGTTGTTGATGTACACTGTATAGATTGTAAACTGAATGCTTAAGTATTGACTTCACCCAGAGTGTTATTAATAAATAATAAATTATAATCAAGTGTATAATTTTTATATTAAAAAAGAATTGATTGCAGCAGAAAAATAAAACAATTGCATTGTGACGAATAATGAAAAACATAATACATATATACAACATAATTTAAATTAATCTAATTAATAATTAATTTAATTTAAATTACGTTACTCATAAATTAAGATTATCGTTTCATTTATCAAATGTAAAAAAAGTACCCAATCTGTTAATTATTCATAATATTTCGAGTAGTATGTTCATCTATTGTAATTTACGCTAATTAAGCAATTAATGCTTTTTATCAATGATATAGTTATCATAGTAATGAATTGCCGACCTAATTTTTTTTTCCAAAAGAAAAGTTATAATTAGAAATTTCTATCTGTTAATTTTGAGGAATGGGGGAACTTAATAAGTTATTGAAAAGCGGAGCACAATTTTATGAGCTGGACTACTCTTGCCTCTTGGGGATACGACCGCTCATCATTTCCAATTCTTTCACTTTGTGTAATCTTCCTGATGGGGTTAATTAAGAGTCAAATGAAGCCTTGGGCTTTTGTAACAATTTAAACTTAATTGATATATTACATACTGCATATACGTTTAAGTTTTGTCATATGAATTTAAAAAATGTGCTTTTCCCACACTTAACTCAAGAAAAAGTAACTTTTATAAAAAAAATAACTTTTATAATACCTATAAAATGTAGGTATATTAACATATACCTACAAAGTGTTTTCCTCGGAAAATACATAAATATTGAGCTGCACTTTATA
>JAUEJJ010000021.1:14220653-14233469 GCA_032164275.1 Synergus coniferae | reverse complement strand
GACTATCGTAATGAGATTTTTGATTATTGTACAAACTTATATTTGTAAAGTTTTACTTTTAAAGGCCTGACCTAACATCTACTTCTATCACGTGCTAGAAAAATATTTAGAATCCTTCACAAAGTGCCCTAATTAGTTTATTACTCTATTATAAGAAGGCACTTATTGTGAATTGCGCAATCGAACTCGATATTGAAAGGTACTTTTTATTAATACATAATAACTATTAATAATTGCTAAAGATTTTTTAATTTAAGTAAGTGCTTTTTAATTTCTTTAAATGGATGTATTCAAAACAGTGAAGAAGGATTACATTTTTGTAATACTAATTCTAAGCTTTTTAACCGAAAACTTTTTTATTTAGAATTGAGAAATAAAATTTAAAGGCACAAGGAGCAGAAATCTGTCAAATCTAATATATTTTCGAAAAAATGCGTGGAAAAATATTTCTCTCATCTAAATAGAAAAGGCCACAATCTTTCGAAGGCACTGTAATTTAAAATATTTTACATATGTATTAACCTTTATGATTGTAATTATTTTTAAAAATGACGAGTAAATTTAGAAGTAGTACTTTAAAATTCTGTAGTTCTCAGGCATTTGCATTATCATCTTCTCATAGAAACGAGGAAAAATTATAGGAACTGTTACCATACAAAAGCATGAAATTGACAGGATGGTTTAATTTACTTTCACTCTAACAAAATATTAGCTAATTATATTGCAATAAGATATAATTCAATCTTTTGTACTCCCTGTTGCAATTTTAGCACATTTTATCTTGTATATTTCTGTTGTTCAAATGAAAAAGTAGTAAATTGCAATCGCCGAGCATTACCTTACAATAACTGCGAGTTAATACTTTTTTATTTTGAACAGCAGATTTTGTATAGTAAGTAAATTTCCTATGCTTTTTTCTGTTATTCTGAGCTTCATTTGTAAGTATAAAAACCGAAATTTAATTAATAGCCAATAAATATACTGATATTAATTAATATACTTTTAAGAGTCACTTCTTAAAGTGCTATAAATTTAATAAAAGAAATTTGCGATTAGAAATTAAGAACCACACCCTACTTCATAGTAAATGTCAACTTTTGTAACATTCTTTCAATTTAGAATAAGAAAAAATGATACGATGTCTTATTAATCTGCTTATTTCTCTTTCTTCTCTTCGCAATTAACATTTTCTTCAGCTGACTTTGGATTTTCATCCTTTACTTCTTCTTTGTCTTGAACTTGAGCGTCGCTAGGTTCACCTTTTTTCTCTTCGTCGTCGGTATCATCAAGAAGATGATCCCAGTCATAAGGATCTCCACCATCCTGAACTCTTTTCAACTCGCGTTTCAACATCTCCAGGCATTCCCTTCTTTCTTTCCACCTTTCTGCAGTAGTTTGATCTTCCAGTTTAGCATCGACATTTTCTACTGGTTTTTCCGAATTCCCTTCTACATTCAATTGTTTTTCTTTTTCTTCGCACTCCATAACATACTTCTCGTAACTATCAACCTTTGAAATGTGAAAATTTGATGTGAAAAAAATTACTAAATTTGAGAAAAATTAGAAAATTATTTAAAAAGATAATACAACCATTATGTTTGTTATGTTTTATTTTTAAATAGCAGTCTACCTTATCTTGCAACATTTGTTGAACATCATTTTGCTTTTTCAGATGTCGAGGAAGCCAAAAGCAAGCCTGAAGAAGCCTCAAAAAAATCCAAGCTGCTCCTGCGAGGGCGAGATACGTGCAGGCGGTGAACACCATGTTTACCAGGTCCACCGAAACCTGTTGATATTTCGTTGCCATAACGTCTTAAATGACTCTGAAAATAAAAATTCAATCAAAATTGACGTTCAAAATTTTTTCACCTTATTGAATAAATACAATTATTTATAGAAAGCTTGTGCATAATTGTTCCAGCAACCATCCAATTAATTTTAGAATACAAAGAGTAATATTTAAAAACTGTAATAATTACAGTTTCCGTAAAGTTCATACAAAATATTTACAGATATTTAAGAAAATAGCTGTTACATTTTTTAAATACAAAAACCAAAAGTTTTTTTCTTACAATTAGCCAATTGTACGTAAATTTCGGTACGCGTAACCATGGACGTTATTTTTAAAAATCGTATATATTGCATAACCCAATAAAGTAACTTAAATTAAATTGACAAGTAATTGAAAAATAGGTACTGAATAGTACCTTTTTAATATATATGTATACATAATATACACAAAAAGTGTATATTATTATATAATATAATATTTGCTGAGAATTCTTTCACTTTTTATATAATAGTTTGAAAATTTTTAAATCGAAACACTAAAATATTTAAAAAGAATCAGGTACCTGGATGACAATATAACTTATATTCTGAAGAGGTGCGTGTAAGAATGCCAAAAAAAAGTACCATTACTGTTATTAATTTCTCCTCTTAATGAATTCATGCACACATAGGTACATAGAAGTTTACAAAGGTGAGAACATATATTATATACACTGATATAGAACATTATACATTATAATACATTTTGTCATGGAATTCAGTATAGTAGCACATAAATGTGTCCCAATAACACATTTATTGATTGTGCGATTTGATAGAAAGTGAATAAAAGTAAACAAAAAATCGTTTTACTCACCAAATTAACGTATAATGATGCTAAATTTTATCATCATATTACACCTCGGTTGTTAAGTTATTCCAATATTTATGCAAATAACATAAGCAAGTTATTAAAAAATAAAAGAAAGGAAACTTATAATTAGCGCTTTAATTAAAATAATACGTTTTTAATTAAATGTAATCTGCTGACTTTAAACATTTCGATCAAAAAGAAATTTCAAAATGAAATCACAATATTGAATACAAAAACATACTTTTATAAATTATAATTAAAAGCTAAAGAATATTACCTGATATTACAAATACTTTAGCTAATAAAATGAACTAAACTGATATTCTAATAAATTAAATCTATATTAATTTAAACATTTAAAAGGCTTTTCAAAAACTATTGTTCCCTATTGCTTTATAAATTATCAATAATATTGATTTCTTTTCAAAACTAAATTATTTTAAAAATTCTGAAGCAATAAACTTGAATTATTTTTATCCGTATTTGAACAAAAATAAATCGATAAATATTACAGTTTCCTTCACCATAAGACCTTGAAATTGTGTCTACCTTCAATCAAATTGTAGTACGAACACATCCACTACACAAACACAACTTTTAACATTTTTTGTTTAATATTAAATTACTCAGTTAAAAAACTTTAATGTAAATAATCTTAAATACAGGAGAGACATTGTTCAAAATAAAGGTATGTAATATAAAGTGTAATATCAACTTATGTACGTAAAATCGATCAGTGACAATACTTCCGCCTCTGTTTGTAAAGCCTTAACCGGTTATGTTATAACAAACAGCAGCAAAAAATGTTTACTTGTTAAATAAATAAGAACAAATTTTTAAATAAAAATTGTTCTTACCTTAAAAACGAGACGATGAAAGGTTCATTTCTTTTTCAAATGAAGCTCTGAGTGTCCGGAATAGTGCGACACTTATAAAGTTCGTCAGTAGAAGACACAGACTGACTGTCAGAACCCAAGTCCACTACTGACCCGTATCGAAATAATCAATATATGGATGTAGCGTGTATATGATTGAGCACATACCATAAGTTAACAAATACCGCATAAATGTGTGTAACCATTACGATTATAATAATTTTTCTATCCTCGCTCGCATCTGAAAAAGTCTACTGGATTTCTGGCAAAATTTAGAGTGGTCCGAAAATGTATTTCCTTTAACTTAATTTTTTTTGAACGAATAAACTTGAAAATGAAAGCTAAATTATTATAAAAAAAATGATATACAAATTTTTAACATAATACTAATCTTTGAACCACCCTAAGAATAATTAAAAACAATATCAGATCTGTACAGTTAAATAATTTTTATTTTACTTTTAAATCGCCCGAGCTGGTCAGGCATCGAAAATAAATTAGTTTACCGTTTCCTACTGAGAGACAACCTTCAAAATGAGATCTCTATACTCACAATAATATCAGAATTGCGCAATACAGTCCAAGACTTTTTAATCGGCGATTAAACACTTAATTTTAATTCTTCAGCAGGACTGACAACCTTCATTTAATCTTAAATTTATTCAAGCTTTAAAGCTCACTTGATTCTAGTTAATATAAATCAAGTCTCAAGACACCAAAGGCCCATATTAAGTCCATAGATTAATCAAACAGTAATTTAAAAAACATTATGTATTAATATAAAATTAATTTAAAAGCCAGAAAATATTTACATTAAATGATTAATAATTTACTTGAATCTAATCCAATTTGAAAAAAAAAAGTTTTTAAAAGTTAACAACAAAATGAAGACGCAGTCCTGCTCTTAAGGCTACATTTTTTTTCGTGTTAACGAAGTAAAATTTTTGCCCTAAAATATCATAAATAAGTTAATACTGAGGTTCGAAAATTATTTACTTATTAGTGGAATGGGTGTCCGGGACCTAAAATCACCTTCGGTGTCTGTGACAAGACTCGGAAGTTAGATCGTAAAAAGAAGGATCCGTGATCTAGAACGATTCTTAATACAGTTTATTTTTGGATTTCAATTCAGAGTAAAAGATTCTCGCGACAAATAGTTTCATTCTAGTGTATATTAACAACTTGTGCACAGACAATCCCATTAGATTTTACCTGCAGCAATAAACTAATTTTACAACATTGATCTGACGCTCTAAGTCATTTTTGAGAATCGTAGTGTTCATGGATCCTTTGATATTCTTCAGTCACACACATTTAATATCATACTAAGAATTATAAGCAGAGTGAAATTTATGAAAATTACTAGCAAAAAAATTTGTTAAAAATAAATAAATCAGATTTCGTAAAAGTTTTACGTGCTTAAAAAAAGGGAAGACTGAAAATTTTCATTATATTCAAAACTAACACAATAAATACAATAACAAATGTTATCAATACTTTTAAAAAATATTTCAACCCTCTTAGTGACTGAAAACTTATGAGGGTGGGCTAAAATAAAAAAAAGCGTTAACTTTGGTCAGAAAATGTCACTATAATTTACTCAAAAACGTGTTTTTTGGCACCCATATTATTCATTTAAACAAATTCTTATTATTATAAAAGATTTAATTAAAATAGGATAACATTGATTGTAGTATAATAAAATCAGATCATTCATTGAGTAATTGACACATTTCTATATAAAGAAAATAGTAGTCAAAATTAAATATGTAAAATAATCAAGATCGATGAACACTACGGAGGCCTTTGAGTGTTTAATTTAAAACGGCGAGACATTTGTTACAATTTTAGGCGTTGGAATGCTTACGTCGTGGTTTTCACGTAAAAGAGGAGATAGGGGGTAGCGGAGTTTCGCGGATTGTGCGCGAGTTTATCTTGGAGCTCTCTCACTGGAATAACGCGCACTGTTTCATCATCGCATTCCAACCACCATCCAGGAGCTGGATGCTTGCCTTGTCGAATACCACAGCATTCCGCACTTCGACACCCAGCCTTCACTGACGTTTCTTTATTCTCGCTGATGTTGGGTTTACTCCTACTAAAATACTTTAAAATGCTAGATGGCTTTTCTGAATTACTGGCGCTATGGTGAGGGTGGGTTTGGCGTTTAATGTCTCGATCACAGCGACAATATTCTGCAGATTCATCTGGAAGTCTCGAATATGCAACGTAGTGGCCAGCTGTCATTGTTGCACCTTGGTGCATTATTACAGAGTAAAGTTTGTACGAATGCCGAGATTCACTTCGAGCTGACCCACTTCGTTGTGATTGCTCGCTGTAGCATTCTTCGCAAAAACACTGGAGAACCATAGGTGTTGGCATATAATTGTTGATTTTCTCCATCGATCTAGTTTAATCATAACATTTTTAGTTAGTGCAAAGAATAATACTAACATGAAATTTTGTTCTTAGAAATTAAAATAACATTGAAATGAAAAATGATTTACCCGGCTGCAGTTGAAAATCGTTTAAGTTGCAGTATCAAAAGTCGGGGTAGTGAAGGAAAGCAAACTGCTCGTCGAGCTTCGTTTAAACGTAAACAACGCGCACACCAGTATTTATCTCTGCCCCAGAGTAACTCGCTAGTTACTACCGCTCTCCTGTAAACTTCGCTACTGTCCAAGGTCTTTTTATCATCGTCTATAAAAACATATTTTACAATTAAAATCATATTTCTCATTTAATAATATTGAAATTTCACAATTGTATATCCTACCATCGTCATTCGATCGATCGATGTCGATAGGTACGCAGATATCGCAGAAAATTTCTTTCCTTTCGGTGACTTGTTCACATTCTAAACATGTCGTTCGCAGTAAACTGACTCCCTCGAAGTCTTCAGAAATAAAGCACTTTTTGCTTTCGTGCCTTTGTTGAGAATTCACTTCTCCATTGCTTTCTGAAAAATCGGAATAACCGTTCTCCGAAGGTTTTGAAGAAGACTGAAGGCCGTTTAGATTTTGAATTACACCAATTGTGCTTCCTTTTTGCAAAACCTTCTTCTTCCACGATTTCGTCCTCCGCTTGCTGGCAGTTATGCTGTCAGATTGAGAGTCTATATTACGCTCGACAGAAAAATCAGGCAACACTCCGTTGCTCTGACCAAATTGGCTTTCCCTGTGCCTAACTAACAGTTGGAAGGTTTCTCGGATATTGTCCAATAAACATACCAATAATTCGTGCGCATCCTGTTGCTGATTCCCTTCAAAAATGGGATTAACTTCTCTGCAAAAAATAAAAAGTACGAGACATTAAATAATTCTTATACATATATAATATAAGAGTAAAAGACACTCAGATTTTAATATTTAGAAATACTTTTTCAATTAAAGACAAACCTTAGAGCTTGCAGAAATGCGTCAGGTTGGTAAGGCTCGTTGTTCTCCTTCACTTCTGACTCCCGTAGAGCTTTGAAAAGTTCGTGCAATTTCTCAGTGGCCACCTGTATCCTCGGTTTATTATATTCGTGCGTAGGACCAGCTAATGCAAGCAAATCTTTGCTACTCATACTACGATTGCCACTAGCCGACAATGAGACGCCTGTTCTGCCTAGAGATGAGGACTTCATCTAAAAATGATAGATAATTTCAAACCATAAAATATAAGATATTTTTAAAATCAATTTAATCTTAAATTCAAGCTATTTTATGGAAAATAACCTTAGTTTGGACGTGTTTATCATTTAGGTTCGACAAGTCAATTGCTAGATGATGCAGGTTGTGCAGAAAGGATGGAGTAAAACGTAACGTATAGAGGACGCTATTTAAAAAACAAGTGTTCCCAAGATTGCACAAAGTTGCTATCCTCAAACTGTCAGAACCAGGACCCATGGTATCGCAATTGGTTGTTTGATGACTACTCGATTGATTTCTGCAGCCATTCAACATCTTGCTCGTACCTTTATAAAATGTATCATTTAGTATACATTTATTTCTAATAAAATTAATGTTATAAAAACTTTCAATTTGTAAAAAATGAGTATTTAACAGGATGGTCACTTGAATATGGAAAAAAAAGAGAAAATTCTTGATGAAAAAATACATTTAGTAGTTTCCTGATTAAAAAAACTTGCGAGTATTTTTCGGGCCAGTAAGCCATCCTGATACTATATTGTAAATAATGTGTTTCAAAAAAAAGGCACCCTATTGCTTGATTTTAATGACATATTGAAGTGATCTTACTTATCTTTAAATCCTTTGGAAAAGGTCCGTGTTCTGGAACTTTATCCGGAATAAAAAAATAGTGCTCTTAACAAAAGAACAGCCATTAAAGTAGGATTAATAAACGATTAACTTACCGAACGTGTTGGATTGTTGATCCAAGACGCCCCCTCCGACAGATTCACGAGGGGGCTTAGAAGTAATTTTTGCAATAGAACGACTGTGTCCTGAAAGGGACAAACAAAACTTTTTCCTCGGGGGGGCAGATCGTTCATCTGTGTCCTCTTCTGCTTCTAATACTGTCATTTTCTGCTAACCTAAAAACAACGAGCACAAAAAGAAGATGAGTGCAGCTCAAGCAAGTCAATTCATTGATTTCGAGCGCGAAACTCTTGCAGAAAATAATCGCTAAACGGCGAAAGCAAAATTTTAAACGCATGCAATTGTAACAGAAAATTTTTCGTTTTTGACGTTTCTGCCATAAAAACTAACCGAAGTTTGATAGAGATTTTGTACAAATATTATAACATACAGAAAGGTCTGAATCTTTGGAGCCAAAGTACTCACGTCTTATCGGGTGGAGAAGTCATGGAATAAAAAATAGACCGGTTTACAACATGTTTACAATGAATCCAGCTTGTCCAAAAGAAATAGTCAAACAAAATCTCGGGACGACAGTTTGGCAGACAAAGGCTACACTTTCATCCTGGGACTCACGAAATGGATTCTTAACAATTTTGCAATGGCCATTGGTCGTTTCAGTTTCACCCGTTTCGTACATGCATTGGAATTGCATCGAAAGAAAATTCAATTCTCAGCTAGACCACGAACAACTCACTAAAATGTGTACGCGCACTTTGAGGTTATAATTTCTAACAACAGGTGCGCTGCATGAGATGACGCGCATGCGCAAAGGATTCCACTCTACACGCGGGTTTTTTAAAATCTATACGCATAAACAGAATTAACATAAACAGAAAAATAATAAAATTCTAAAATCGATTTCCTTTTATATATTGTTTTCCAGCTGATAATTAGCTATTAAATTTCTACATAGGATGAAAAGAGGATGTTAAATAATTTATCAATTCCCATTATAATACCTGATAATACACACAGATGCATATATGTATTAATGAAAAATACTTATCTGAGATAGGTATGTATTAAGCATTCAAAATTCCACATAAATAATCAGCGATGTCACCTGTAAACAATACAAATTTTTAATTCAAAATAAAAATATTAAAAACGTAAATTTAAATTAAATTTCAACATTTTTTACCAAGTAAAAAAAAAGAGTTTAATTAATTGGACAATTTCTATTATAATAATCATTTACTTATCTGTGATTCATTAGACAAAAGTAAAACATTTCACTATAAAAATTGACTGAAAAGTGGAAAGTGTTTAATTGTGTACAAAATAGGGTAATAAAATCAATGCCTTTAAAAAAGCTAATGAGGGACCCGAAATAAATTCGCGAAACAGAATAAATACATGAAACCGTATTTTCTATTCGGCAAAAAAAATATTTTCTTAAACCTGTAAAGTAAGGAATCAGAGAATAAAATGTATATCTTTAATGAAGCTAATGAGTTCCGTCTTTTATCAAAAAAATAGGAACAAAAATTTAATTTTCAAAATATTTATCCCACCCAATAATTTTTGTCTACAAAAAAAAGTTCTGAAACAGAAGAAAACACACAAAGACAGGAAATACAAAATAACAATGCGAGCAAATAATAAAAATGTCAAACATCATAGTGACTAACGTGGAAAATACAAATGATAAAAAATATAAAAGTTAAATGTTCGTGCATCAAAAGATGGACCAACATTTAACGCTGTTGAAGAATTCTTCTTAGCCATTATCTCAAGCACTTTGTTTGTCATTAATAGTACGCATCAATTTGGATCGTACTGGTCGATATATTGTTATTAGGCGAACAATCTCAAAATTGGACAATAATTTATTCAACTTCGAAATTGTACTACTAAACCAATATTTTATTCAAGGTAAAATATCAAACGCACGCAAAAAATATTTTACCCTGACTCTACCTACTTAAAATTAAACATTCATTCCAGAAGAAATTACCTGCCTAATCCTAGCTATATTTAAAAAAATCAAAAACAACAATCACACCAACAGACACACTCTACGGTTCTCATTCACACCGCCCAGGTGCAAAAGAACCTAAACCTAGGGATTACGTCCCGGGACGTATCCGACACCCGAGCTTGAGGGCCACTTTAGGGCACACACATACCAGCTCGAACCCTGAAATCATACACCGTTTAATAGAATATTGGAAAATTGCTCACTATTACATTATACATATTTATTTTGAAAGCTCTCTATTGATTCAATTAAATCGATTTTACTAAAAATGATAATAAACATTTTAATAATTAAAATGACGTTCAAAAAGAAAAATTTAATGAAAATAATCAAGTAAGACACAAATACGCAAAAACACACTCACACAGCTTTTGCGCCCTACTTGATTAGAAAAATAAACGGTATATGCCAACATTTTCCATAGGTTAAACCATTAATACACCCTAATCTGACTTTGATATTTTAATTTTAATAAGTTTTAATTTAAAGCAAAGTCAGGGTGTCTAGCGATTCTCTACAACAAAATTTCAAATCCTTTCTATGCTAAAAAATTTTATAATCCAGATATTCCAAACTAAATTTAATTAATATGCAATTAAAAATTGAAACAATTTGTTTAATATTAGAAATATAAATAATGTTCATAATTAATTACAGTATTGCTGCAACAGCATGTCAAATAACAAGTGGTTCGAATTTAACTTTTAGTTTCAATTCTCTATATTCTTTGTTATAAATGCTCAAATCTAAATTCCCATTTCATTCTTCTAATGAATTGGAAATGCTCCGTTCCCCTTTTATTTTACTAATAATTCGAGGAATAAGGATGAATAGATTTAGCGATATTTGATATGCTAAAGTAATTAATTGAAATGACTAACCGAATTCATAATCACAAATCCAATGTAATATAATATAAAGAATTAACAATAAAAGCAATCCAAAATCACTCATTCTTTAAGAGTAAATCATTCCTCTTTTAAGGCTTCAAAGCCTTTTCAACAATTGTTAAAAGTTATAATTATTAACTATTCCAGATTTCGATTTGAAATAGTTCTATTTCTAATTTTCCCGTAAAAAATTTAAACAGCTTTAGCATAACTTTAAAGATCGTTAGACACACTGAAAGCAATATATTCAAAGCAAATTTATATTGAAAGACAAATCATGCAACATCGATGTTAAATATTAGTTTTAGTTCAAAAGTAAATTTTAAAAAATAGTGATTTAGAACCTTAAAAAAATTCCCTGTCTTTCTTGGTCTCAGAGTTTTTATATGCCATTAAAATTTAATTTAAAATGAATAAAACGCGAACAACAATTTAAAAAATCACATTATGATTTGTAATCACATTACTAATAAAATAAAGAAAATAGAAAGGAAAAACGAGTCCAAGAAAAAGCGGAACCTGCTCTAAGAAATATTTACAGATTGTCCACTCGCTAATAACAAATTAGCGGTCACTTTGATGTTTGAAAAGTAATTAAAACCTATGCCTTCGTGTCAGCTCAAACCATTTGTTTCTGACATGTTGAAGGCAAGGAGGAACTAAAATTGTACTTACCTTTACCTCCTCGAAATAATCCATTTATGTACTTGTCCCACATCATAACGATAGCTGCATGATGTCCTTCAGGCCGGTTCCTAGATTCTCCTGTTTTGCAGATCTATTTCCTTCTGGGAAACGATTCTTTCAATAACCAGCCGATTCATCCCAATGATCAGTAGACTCGTCTCTTCCAAGACATCAGAAGATAGAAAGACTTCAACAATAAAAAAAAAAGCACTGCACAACTTATAAAGCACTTAAAGTACAATATGGATATATTATCACTAAAGATTTAGATTTTACGCGATTCAAGAGCAAAACTGATCTCCTTGATTACCCCATTTTTTCCCCTGACCGCTCGATTCCCACTAATCGACACATGAGTCCTAATGAAGGAACGAAATAACGAACTCGGGCACGAATTTATAAAAGATTACAAAATAAAAACACTGCACAATAATCGCGAGCGCGGCGCGCGCGGTTTCAAACCCTTCCAATCTTCACTCCACTTTCTTAGAAAGTGAACAGAAACACTTCACAATAAAAAAAGCACTGCACAACTCACCACTAAAGATTTAGACTTTACGCGATTCAAGAGCAAACTGAGCTCCACAATTACCCCACTTTTTTCCACCTGACCAATCGATTCCCACTAATCGACATATGAGTCCCAAAATGAAGGAATGAAATAACGAACTCGGGCACGAATTTACAAAACATTACAAAATAAAAACACTGCACAATAATCGCGAGCGCGGCGCGCGCGGTTTCAAACCCTTGCGAACTTCACTTTTTTATAAAGTGAATAGAAACATTTCACAATAAAAAAAGCACTGCACAACTCATAAAGCACTTAAAGCACAATAAGGATATTACCATTAAAGATTTAGAAATTATGCAATTCAACAGCAAACTGAGCTCTACAATTACATACTCCACTTTTTTCCCTCTGACCACTCGACTCCCACCAATCGGCACATGAGTCTCATTGAAGTAGCGAGTAGCGGAATAACGAACTCGGGCACGAATTTCCAAAACATTACAAAGTAAAAACACTGCACATAATCGGAAGCGCGGCGAGCGCAGTTTCAAAGCTTTTTAATCTTAACCCCCCGCGAGTCGCGAGCGAACTAATGGAAGTATGGAACTAAGCAAAAACCAATGAGGAAGGGGGTAACAAATGAAACCTAGGATTTTTTGGCCTCTATCACACGACCATTATTGGGCAATTTCTAATTAAATAAAAAAATTGAATTATTTACTAATTATTATCAATTTATACATTAAGTACTAAGATGTAGACAACATTTGGAATGAATGAATGTCACTAATGAGATTGACTCCTTTTTTGGCCTGACTATAAATTCACCAAAATTTAATTATTTATAATTTAGATTTAGAT
>JAUEJJ010000021.1:14204769-14217646 GCA_032164275.1 Synergus coniferae | reverse complement strand
AAAATATGTCAACCGCGGACGATAAATACTTTCGATCGGTTGTTTTTTTGATCCTTTACGATCTCACACAACGATTGGCTTGTGGTCACGTGGTACTTCCAACGCGGGCTTTTTTAAACTGAGAAAAGTGCGATCCAATAGTCTCTAATTTAAAAACTGCATTTAAAATTGATTTCCAAAAGGTAAAGAAGACGAAAATTTAATTTCACTTTCTTGACTGAATATTTGTTCGTTTTTTTCTAATTTTATTTTTAATATTTATCTGGAAATTAATTAAAATCAGGTTTCCTTCCTTTTGCACCGATGGTAACCATTATCGTTTAAAAAGAGCTTATACAGTTAAAATTATAAAACCGGGAATAAGGAAAAAATTTACAAAAAAATTTAATGAAAGGCTTATCAATATGAAAAAAAAAAGGTTTTTATGTGTATCAAAGTTGACATAGGCGTATAGAAGAATATTCGAATGTAGTTCAGGGTAATAAAATTGTATTTCTACTAAAAAGTTTTTTTAATATTAGGAATTAACTTGTAATAATGAAAATTTGATTAGCGTTGGAGAGAAATGTATATTAATTACTTAATATAATTAATTAATCAATTAATTCTACTTTTTCAATTTAGAAATTTTCTCTCTGGAAGTTCAATGTATTTGTATGTATTTCTCCATGCTTTTACAAGCGCCGCCGGTTTTTATAGCCAGAATTTATTAGAACTTTATTGTCGAAGCTAGGCCAATTAGGTGAAGAACATCATGATAAAGCTCTGGGGTGTTCGTCCATCTAATGACTCACATCTAATAATAAATATCGGATTGAAGATTCAATTCTCGTCTTATTCTCTTGCACATAGATATTCCACATTTCTTACAGAATATATACTATAAATGATAAAAACACGTTTTTGTCGTGTTTCACCTTCTCGGAATCGTCAAAGAATTAAAATTTGCTCTGCAAATTTTATAGCAAGCGCAAGACATAATTTACTATTCCTTCAGCAAGCCTTCGTCTCGCGTGCACATTGCAGAAGAAAGAGAAAACGACGGATGAACCGGTATGAATGTCTATAATATATGGGCCGAGAATATTGTCCGAGACAGTCTCGAGATTGGCTGACAACTTTTAAATATCTTTGCCTAAAATCCAAACTTTCGTTCCTTTTGCATTGCCCAAGAATAGGATCCATTCTTCCCTCGAATATTTTTTTACGAAGAAAGATGGTGGTTTCAATTAGTTTTTTTAATTAAACAAAAATATTTTTATCAAAATTTTTAACAAGATAGTTTTAACAAGAAGCTAATATTTTGCTAAGTAAAAAAAAATGTTAAACCAAAGGTTCAGATTTCTCTTTTCACCTCGTTGACCCTTCCATACTCTTCTTCCCGTTACCTAAATCAAAAGTGATGCAACCTGAACTCTGTAATCTTAGAAAATAATGCTTTAATTGAATCCTTTCGTAAAAAGAGTAAATTGCATCGACATTTTAAAAAACTTTCTTATACCACGCGGGAAACTCTTTTCTCACAAATCATCCTTCTCAACGCTAACCATCATAATTAGAAGCTCGGCGCGTGTAACAAGCGTGAATAAATTCTTTCCTTCAAATAATCCTAATAATGAAAATCCTTATTTAGCTCCCGGTTAACAAATGAATCGCTGTTTTTACTGTTCGTTTTGCCGCAAATTGCAATTAACAAGCGATTCTAGAGAATTTATGGCTTAGATGGTCAAGTGATTATTTTACCTACTAAGCATTCTTCCTCTGTTAGATCATTTTTGTAACGACACTAAAGCCTATACATAAATTGAGAATAATTTACTTGATTCTCTTTAGCAAGTTTCCTTTAGGAAAAGTGGAATTGAGCTGTTTTGTTAGTTTTAGTACTTTCTGGTGGATATAGTTTTTCCTCTTTGTTGAACAAAAAGAAGGAAGATACATATCAATTGAGGAAACATTTCATTTCATCCAACAAGGCCTTCCTCTTCAGTGTCCAACTGTCCACAGACGAAAATAAAAGCGTTTGTAATTTCTTTTATTGGTGAATATCTTTCCAATTTTCTGGAAAATGAAAATTTAAAATAGATCATTCGCATTCAAAAATGAGCCTCCCGTCTGAAAACATAAGGTAAATTTTATTAATTCAGTTTGCACTTAAGAGAAAGAAGAGAAATTTTTTAAACAGAAATAACAACAGATCAACAGAAGCACGACTAAATTAGAAATCGCTATTGTCTTCTGATAAAATAATTTATTGTACTTTGCTCAAATAACAAAGAGATTTTCTCAGAAAATTGAAAATTTATTGTAGATTGAATTTAAACGATTTGAAAAGTGGGCTTACCTTTTTTCTGGGCGTATAAATTACGAAATGCAGATGAGAATTTTCCTAGTGAAAGTAACACAGAAGGTTCCCCACCATAGAGTCACTTTTCTGGGTGTCTGCTTTCAAAAATTGCTTAATACACATATAAGTTAATGATTGGTTTTCTTAAGTATATAATTGAAGAATTAAGCAAGTTTTAACAGAAGTTACAAGTCGACCTGCGAAATAAATCTTGTGAATCATCTGTTTTGAAAGTGAATCTGTAATTGCACAATTCACAGTCAACTAATAGTTTTTATTAATTTAATGATCCTTCTTTTGTAGTGCTACCGAAATAATGGTTAATACCTTCATCGCATCAGTGATCGTTCAAGGACGTCTGCAGATCCAAGGAGAAATCGAAACAGAAAGAGAGTGAAAAGAGCACAGAAGTCAATAAATCTGAATTTTTTCTGGCCTTTGAATTCCTTTAAACTTTTTTTATTACCCTTTATTCTCTCTGTGTCTGGACTCAGTCAAATGAAACACATTTTATTTCAAGATTTGAGTCTGACTTTCGAAGAAAAATTATTAAGATAGAGGTAAAAATAGCCAAGGGCCGTTCAGAAATATTGATTCATTTCATATGAAGATTTCGTCTGTCTTTAAAGTTCAAAGGTGGTTTAATTTCATGATGAGTTAGGTATTGGCTGATTTATGAAATATCCAAATAGGGAATGATCTAAACCTCCGTACAACTGATTCAAAAATGTAAATTTACGTTTACTTTAGAATCTTCAGCATAAGGCCATTTATTATTTAAAGTTTCCTTCACCTCTCTCACTTATCAATACGTCCTTGGCTCCTAGGAATTAAATTAAGAACGTCCGCATTAACAAGAAATTTGTATTTTATAGCTAGATTGATCTTAAGGATTATTGTATCTTATTGCTCTTAAACATTAACTATCAATTCACTATCGTTTTAATGCAAAACATGTGTTAATTAAAAATGCAACTTCTTTCCAGGCTTTATTCAGGATAAGGCCGATTATCGGAAGTAAATTAATATTATTCCTATTTTTACTGGGCATTTCCGGCTGGTAGGCAATAAAATTTATTTATTGGACAGCTGGTTTCATATTAGCAATGAATAATTTTTTTCAATGGCTATCGACATTATAGTTTGCATTCCAATAAGTATAAAGGTGCGTCATTTACACTGATTACTTTATAAAAATTAATTTATATTTAAAATCAATTTTATCCTTACATTTTTATCTTTTGCTGATAAAATATTAGCTTTGAAAGAAAGAAAATTATTCGACCGGATGACAAATAGATTTAATTGAATAGTAATGTGGAATTTGCTTATAAATATCAAAGTTTTATGGAGTCTTGAAGATTATAATCTCATCATTGATGGAAAAATGGAATTTTTTCGATAACACTTGCCAAGTTTCGCACTAAAGACCGTTCCTTTAACGGTAAAGAGGACTTGTCACGGAAAGCCAGTAATATGTTAATTACATTCGTTCGTTTATGTGGGTCGGCAATCCAAGCATTTACTTAATGTGTAGGTAGTAGGTATTGATTCCTTATAAAATAAGTCATATGTGGCCAGAAAAAATAGTTTTTAACAGAGCTAGACAATATTTAAAAACTCTACTCGACTTATGTGCTGCTTTCAATGTCCCAATTTTTATTCTGTTACAAAACTGAAATTGCTCTTCTTTTTAGTATGTATTTAGTATTTAAATATTGGATTATATTTAGAATATTAAATGAGTAATTTAAAAAAAAGCGTGAACAATAAATAACCAGCCCTGGTCTCAGTGCCTTATAAGATTCATTATTTTTGGATTTTATGCGAGACATGGGATCATTCCGGTTTCGTAACGGTTTTGCTTCCCTTATTGCGTGAGAATGTGGCCAGAATCAATACCGTCCAAGTATCAGAGCACGTATCTGATGGATAAGACGCTCTGCTTTCATGAAACTTGATCATCTAAAGTATATAAGATCCACTTTTAATTTTAAAAAATAATAGATCTAGCTCACCAGTATGTAAATAAAAACTTCCCGTTTACTAAAGAGACTTTGAAAGTCATGATTACAAAGTGAAATCTATTTCCTACTTTATATAACTTTGATATTTCTGAATGAGTAAAATATTACTTATAAAAATACCAAATTCTTCCTTGTTCCCTTCAAGGTCGGAAAATCTATACAATTAATTAAAATATATGCTAATTTATTTTTTTTTTTGCAATCGAGTCAATGCGAGGAATGTAAGATAGTATAATCGGAAATCCATCGGCAAAAGAAAAATCCTTGAGACAACTTTAAGCGCCATAATCCTAATGGAGTATGACTCTGCCGCCATAATATTTTACAATGATAATCTTCGACAATTAGTTATAGATAAAGCGCGTAATATCCGTGAGTTTTGCAGTCTACGAGGGAAATCGTCGTCACGATTTCATCCTCTACACTTTCAAGTCATAATTACAGATTCGCTGAGAATTTCATAATGGATATCATTAATTTACTCTAGTCATTTGTTAAAGACGCTTTTAATCTATCTAATTCATGAGTGATTACATACTCAGTGGCGCCCTTTATTATTATATTAATATTGCTAACCACTGAAAGATTCAGGTTTTTACTCCCGCTTTGCAGAAGAGATTGGAGAACGCTAAAACCGACTGTAATTTATTATAAGTAAAAGTCCCTTTGTGATTTAATAACTTTCGTAACTAAGACTTAATTATCTAACTTAAATAAATATCTAAAATTACGAAGGCTTAAAGTCATATTTTCTATTAATATGTATAATATAGAGACTGGGTATTAAATAGAAAAAGACGTCTGATGATTTACGTATGTATTAAGTAATTCAATTTCTTCTACAAACAAATTGAGTGCGGATTTCAAGACATTTAAACCTTTTCCACATAAACTCTAACCCATTTCATTTGCTTTTCTTTTTTTATCGTATAAAAAATTCGTTAGAATTTGGGTGAAAAAGTATATAAAGATGAATATAAAAATAAAACAAAAGTCGGCGATATTTGTCATGGACGCAGGAGTAGAAATAAATAGCGAGTTGTCACACGGTCATTGTCAGGAACGATAAATTCATCAGTTTTAAATCCATTATACAATATGGGCAATACATAATAGAATACTGTAAACTAAAAATAAGTACTTACAGGGGTAAATATAATTCACAGTGTAACAATGACTTAAGTTTATCAAAATATTTACACAATCTCAAAAAAGAGATTTCTTTCGATTTAATTATACGGCTTTACCTAAGGCATTTTTCCACGCATTTTTCATCTCTTACAGACTCAGAGTTTATAAAAGAATGCAGATTTGAAAGCTGTTGAAATCTTTCGAATTCAATAAGTACGAAAAATAATTAAAAATGAAAAGGAAAATTATTATAATATACCAAAATTTCTTATTTTAATTTAATTGGCAAGTTTACACTGAGTCTTTTTAATATCCCGCTTGAAAGTTTTTATATCTATTACAAAGCATTAAAATAGGAACACAGACGTTTGTTCAAAAGATGATTTATGATTAAGTATTTTATGGCACCACGACTCTGTAAAATAATGATACATATTTTTTTATAACAAATCTGAGAACTTAATTGTTATCCACGTTTACAAAAATTTACATGATGCATTTAAGTAACAATTATCTAGGCACTGACTAGATAATATTTATATAAGAGTATATTTATCAATAGCTAAAAATAAAAAATGTAAACGTTTATTGGAGAAGAAATTTTAGCAAATCGGAAAGACTTTCATTAAAATATTTTAGAAAAATCGTAAAATTTCCAATAAAGAATAAAATCCATTAAATTAAATAAATTTAACAAAGTCTGGAAATTATTTTTTGCTTCAAACGTTGATATCTTTGGCAGAATTAATTCCAAAAAGATGGAACATTTTCAACTTTTCTAGAAGTTTCATAAAAATCGCAATTCTTTTTACATTCTTATCAAATGATAAAGTATTAATCTTGTTTAAAATGTATAATATGTACATTGTACAGTTAAAATCAATATGACGTACAAAAAACAATATGACACAGATCATAAAACATTATTTGTAGAATTTTTTAATAATAACGAAAATCTCCTTAAATTTTTAGATTTTAGAAAATATATTTGGTCCCGAAAATCACATTGGAAAAAAACCAACTACAATATTTTGCTAAAATCTTAAAATTTTAGCAATGAAAAGAAATTTAATTTAGAATTTAAAAAATATATTTTTACTTTAAATAATTAATTAATTTGCCATCTGATTCACGTTATTTTCTTCCCCAATCACTTTTTTATTAAACTACCATTCAAAACTTCATTACGTTGTATAATTTTAAAAGGCAAAAAATACATGTGCCCTACTAAAAATTCAAATTTAATTTTCAGCACGTAGAGAGATTGAAAATAAATTCTGCTCAAGCAGGATAATATTCAATCTGAGACCCAATAAAATGGAGTAAAGAGTCAACGTTTTAAGTACAAGCTCATAATTTGAAAAATCAGATCTACTGATTATGCAATTCGTATTAATCCTTTAATGTCAAGTATGATTTGAAATTTCTAATACTCTTCCAGGGTTGCTACCGAAGACAGGTTTAGAAAATCGAGGCCTTTTTCAAGTTCTATAGCAACTCTGTTCTGGTTAATACTAAGGGGTTAAAACTTGAGATTCAAATAAGTAGAGGGCACTTTCTAATGATTAGATAAGCTTTTCTTATAGAGAGGCACTGAACTTAACCGCGATTACGGTACCATAATATTAGTTTTCGTTTATAAATTTCTGTCCACGTGAAATATTCGGATCTTCTATCGCTAAAAACCGATAACTAGTCACGTTTCTCAGCTTTTAATGAACGAATTTGTCAAAAATCAATGAAATCAGTTTGATTTCATTTTTGAAATAGAGAGTTACTACAAATGGAGAAAGAAATTATAGAAAACGTCAATTCATGACATGACATGAATTCAAAATTCATGAAAATGTCTAGTTTTAGATTCTTTCATTTTTACAAGCAATACGATAAAATTGAAAATAGAATATTCGGCTAAAGTTTAATATTCAAATAACAAAGCGAGTTATACGAAATGTGCGATGAATATATATCTGAATGCTGAAACGACGAAAGCCAAATGCGATTTTGCATTATTTCTCCATAAAGTGATTAATAACTAATATATTTTTTGAGTACTTGTACATCTGAGACTGAGCATTCACAATTTCACATTTGATCGAAATGTGTCAGTGAGAAAAAAAAATCGATATAAAACTATAGTCGATATCAACTGAGAATATGTTTCATGCTAAAAGACATGAAAGTAACAAGATTCGTAGGGTTCGAAGACCCTTTCTTAGTGGTTATCACTTGCATTTGGTTTTACCGTCCAGCAATTTTTTCCAAAGGTCAAATTGCTCACTGTACTTCACCATATGAATGCTGATACCTCTTTGTACGTTACACGGACTATACGAGATTTTCTTATTAAGAAATTCATTAGCGTGAGAGCGCTTGATTCCAAATTTATGAGCAACAATTCCTGTTATGAATACATCTTCAAGTTTAAGATACGTCTGATCCAACGCCCCTTCGTAGAGACTGTGGACCACATCACTGGACAGAAGATATGCTGGTCCTGTGGTGAAATCCGGAAACATGGGCAATTTATATTGTGCCTGAGAGACATAATATTTGCTCTTCTTGTTTCGAATCGGTTTCCACTTCCTAGCTAATCTACCGAAAATAATATTCTTGTCCTTTTGATGTTTTTTTATAAACGAGAGTAGACGCGGCACGTTAATAAACATATCGTCATCAGTCTTAAGAATAAACTTCACTTCGGAGCAATAAACATCTACCCATTCCAAAATCGAGATTGTCTTAAGCGTTAAATTTGAATAAGAGTCAACGAACTTTCCACGTATCACATCGCCGTACATGTCTTCTTCTCGTTGAAGAATTTTTTCAATCTTGGCATCGAAAGTAGCGCCAAGAATGAAAAGTATGCTAATGTCCTTCCTTTGCCCATAATGTCCCCAAGTTTGTCTAATGGCTGTCCTGGCTTCAAAATGGGTTGGTGCTGACATTATTATTATGACTAAATCCATATCTCTTCCAAAATAGGGACATCTCTCGGAAACTGACACCGAATATCCTGATTCATATATGGCACGTGCAGAATCACCATTTAAAAGTGAAGAATTGTTTCCTGGTGTGCTGGCGATTTTCATTATAACATCCTTCATTTCCTTCGGTGTATCATTACTCTGTTTCAGATTGATCGAAATGCTCGGAGAAGACGGAGATTGAGAGCTGGAGGACATGGAGACCATTGTGAGGATGGTTGAAAGATTGCTTGTGTTGTGGGATACATTAGAACTTAAGCCTGACGGTTCCAAAGTCAGGTTTTTAAACGTTGCGGTAATTTGAGTGTCTGTACTGAGATTCCCATGACTGTGAATTACTTCCAGAGGCGAAAGATGATCTGAAACGAATATGCCAATTCTTTACAAGGCATATTCTCAAAAGAGGGTCCAGACCAGAGATCATTGTGAAAATTTAATGAAACATAAATCTTTTCCGGTTTAGATTTCAGTTCAAAAACTACGAGAAGCGACTCTTCCTGTTTCGATTGCGGTTCAGAAACTAGTTCAAAAGTCTCTTCCTGTTTGGACATCGTTTATGAAAATAATCGAAAATATTTTAAAGTTTAGAATTTTGGGACACATGAAGCACACTTAATTCGTTGAATTTTATTGAGCAATCAACGTCTATCTTTATAACATTCATGGTGATTTTATGTACGTTAAAACAATTTTTAAGGTAGAAGTTATTACGCCAGTTTCTACTCAATTTCTACGGCAATGAAAAATTTTACTTTCATCCATTGCTTTGAATATTAACTATTTCTTGCATTATTTGCTTGAGCATTTCTTTTTTTACAACAAATTATCGTATTTTTCACAATAGTCCCTGGTTCAGCAAACAATCTAGAGAATTTTAGAATACATTTCCTGAATTTCTTTTTAAAGATTTTAATACTTTTTGTGGTTTTTTATTGGTCTAAATCAGTAAGTATTGCAACAGTCTACTAAAACTTATTTCATACATGGAACTAAACATTTTGAGTTGCATAATTTCAAATAAATATATTTTATAATTATATATCATAAATAGTCAATAAATTTAAAAAGTTAAGATACATAAAATGAGATTATAAGATAAAAGCAATGTAATTTTTTACTTCTAGTTCAGATAAGATTCTTTGATTATGAATTATGAAATGAATTCATAATCACTGTATTACTTAACAGTAATCGATCATATCTCATATATTGATGAATCACTAAAAACTCTAAAAAATCTTGGTTCTTTTTATATGTTTTCAGAGAACATTTTTTTTTTGTTACCAGAAATAATCGTATTGCAATTATTACATTATTTCCATGTATTTTTTCAGATAATAGGATTCATCATCTAAACAAGTTATCATTAATGTTTTATGGAATATCTTTTTATTCGATTCTATATTAAAAGAATTTTCCTTCAAATGAACTGCGAATAATTGAAAAAAATAAAAAAATAAGGAAATTCCAAATATGGTACAATGAAAAAGTAAAGCGATACTTTAATTCACCTATCATTCACTTCGATGTGCCTCATAATTTCTAAAGTGTTGTTTTCGAACCTATATTCTTGAAATCAATCCTGCGTATTTCATAATATCTCTTTTTTTCCGGTTAGAAGGTGCATTTAGTTTACTAGAGAATTGGCAGTGCACTCGTTGCACCATATTATTATAGCAGTTATTTTTCAAAAGCCAAGGTTATTGTGATTTCTTTGAAAGTCGATTATTAGATTTGTATTATTTAGTTACCTACTTTTATCTTCGGATTTTTATTTTCTCTACAATTTACAAATTTAGCCTTCGTTAAACAACTTCCTGTACAAAAGTTCAAGCTTTTTAAAAATGGGTTGTAAATCTTTATATTGTATTTTGTTCAAGACAGAAACAGGCAAACAGATAAAGAAGATGAAAGAGGAAAATTTAGATTCTTTGTTTTTTTTTTTAATGCAGGAAAAAGTATAAGTAGAGTTTATAAAACTAATTACGATTTTTATTTATAATAGAAGGTAATTGAGGACAAATATGCTTGGCTTATGTGAATGAAAGAAAAAAGTAAAAATGATACTTCCAATGTGCATTATTTAAGTAATAACCTTGAACAATAAAAACCAGTAATTTGAACATCCAGCGTTTAATTGTATCTTGTTTCTTCCGCATATATTCTATTTTCACATCCTGTTCCTATGCATGATTGAATTTCTTACTTAATTAAACTTAACCTCCAATTTACATTAAATTAAATTGTATATTGATATTTGAAATTACATATATTATTCCAATTCAGGTGAAAATTGAACTTGATTTATTTATTGACAGAAGTAAACATCTAAACTACATAATACCTATTAACGAAACTGATATTATAATAATGAACACTTAATGTATTAATAATGTTTTCAATAAAAGTTTATGGTTAATTATTATCTAATTACCTCAAAAAGAAAAGACCGTCTTTTGTCAAAACAAGTCTATCAAAACTAGTCTACAATGAATCTTATTCTAAAAATCTTCCATATTAAATTTGGAGGTTAGGTACCAAAAAAAAAAAAAACCACAAGAAGCTCAATAACCAAAATACCGGAAACAAAGAAATTTGGTGAAATACTCACTAAAATTGGTGAATTGAACTTCGCTTATAGTGGTCCTGTAATAGGCGTAGAAAGTGAGAAGGACCAAACCGAAGATAAGAGTTTGTAGAGGACGACTGCGGAGGTGTAAAAACTGGTACATGACGAAGTCGTGTGCCAGCTGAATTAACTAAATTAATCTTGGGTCTCCGCCGTCCCTTTCCTGTCTCTTGGAACGCGCAGGACATCACGAACCTCCACTGACTACCTTCCAACACGTCACGTCAAACACTGAGGCTGAGGCTGAGGCTGAGCACGAGCACCCTGAGCACCATGAGGACCATGAGGTGATCGCAAACCAGAAACCACTGTCCTCGAAGCAGATGTACCTGCCAAGTGCCCTGTGCCAGCTGCCACTGTTTCGTGAGGAAATGGAAATCCCGCTATCGACAATCACTTCACCACTCAATTTTAGTAGTTAGCAGATGGAGACACTGTGATGTTCTGTGGAAAGGGAAACTACATATGTATTATGTATGTATGTACGGTATGTACCAAAGAATCTTTGCTTTGCTACATACTTTGCTAGTTGCTACATACAGCTACATACATAGAGAAAGCAAACAGCAGTTAATCAGCTAACACGTGCGTGAGAGAATGGTTCTCCTGGATTTATTCTGTGGCTCCAATTTCCTTATATGTACTAGCCTCTTTATCACAGTTTGATAAGGATGAGGTCATGAGTACACGGAATGCGACACTTAAACTTCCTGAGTGTCTATCCCGGTTCTCAGAAATCTATTACGAAATTTCGGATGATATGGTACTTAATTTTTAAAATGACTCACTGAGATTGAGAAGATTTCATGTTGTTTTAATACAAGGTAAACTTTAAACAATTATTATGAGAACAATATTTATTCATTGTTGCACAGATATTGTTATCATATTGAATAAATTTATTATCTTTGCGACAATATAAATTATTTAAACAATTGGAATATGTTCAGAAGCAAAAGAACATTCCTTTATCCTTTATCATGGAACTTTCTGCAGAAAAAATATGGCAGTTTTATTTTTAGAACAGATATGTAATGTAGAAAATGTTTACAACTTTTGTTATCAGTGTCAGATCGGAGAATTCATTGACTCATAATGTCTTATATTTGCTTATATCTATAACGAGCACATTGTAATAAATTTATTTAAAGGCATGTTTTATTTACCATATGAGCAAAATTACATCACCCAAGTTTTCTTTCTACAATTTTTACTTTTACAAAAAAATGATAGTGTACAGCCGTCCGTGTTCACGTTCTTGAGCGACGTGCACTATTATTTATTTGAAAAAGTAAATATTGTAAAAAAAACTTGGGTAATATAAATTTGCTCATATGGTAATTACCACAGGCCCTTAAAGGCATGTGTTACTTACCATATGAGCAAATTTTTGATTACCCAAGTTTTCTCTTACTATTTTTACTTTTTTTTTAAATATAATAGTACAAAGCCGTTCCTGTTCACGTTCTCTACCGCAGTACACTATTATTTTTTTTGAAACAGTAAACATTGTGGAAAAAAATCTGGGTAATTAAAATTTGCTCATACGGTAAATATCACATGCCCTTAAATGTAAATTCAAATGATATATTACCTACTGAAGGTAATTTTAAACTTGTCTTCAAAAACAATTTTATTTGCGTGTATATTATTTTTTTTCTTAATATCTAGAAATAAAACTGATTTTTGCATTTAAAAACTAATAAAGAACGAGAAAAATCTTCTGGTAAAATCATATGAGCAATCAAATAGGTTGATG
>JAUEJJ010000021.1:14168082-14190537 GCA_032164275.1 Synergus coniferae | reverse complement strand
TAATGATCAGCAGTGCTGCCAACTTATTAAACAGGTCCACCAACAGTTATAGGGCATGCGTAGTAAAAGATTTAAAGAAGCGCGGGAATTAAAATATTTTTAATTGTTTGTTTGTAGTTATGAACTTTATAAATATTGGGAATATTTATTGCAATAAAAATGTAAATAGTATATATCACGACACGGAAAGAAAAAAGATACAATTCTCGTTCTTTGAAATAAATCAAAAACAATTCTATTCGACTTTATTTATAATAATGTCGTCGGGTCAATTTTTTTTAAATTTTGGACATATAATATTTTGCAAATACTTAAAAATTAAATTTTGAATTAGATAATATTATTTTATTGAAAGCTATTTCACTTTTCCGGATGAATCCAGCTTTAACAAATTATATAGTTGATATTGCTTGTAATTTTCCGTATCGACATGTCAGTACAAAATTGGATTTCTCTGTCTTATAAGGATTCCATAAACGAATCGTGAAACCTTTAAAAAGTCACCTCCCGTCAGAATTGCTCCATACCTCAAGAAGGTAAGTGTAATAATTATTCCGATATAATTCAAAGTAATATTTTTTATGCAATTTTAAATCGCCTATTATAATTATATTCTGAATAAATATTCTGTACATTTGAAAAATTGAAAAATTTTATCGATTTAATATCTACACAGCAAAATATTTTCTATTTATATATTTCTATTTTATATTTATTTATTTTTTTAATTTTTCAGAATATTATTGAAATTCTGCTCCACTCTCTTATTTGAATTTCACAATCTTCCTATCTGCAAATAAAATTTCAGGCAAGTTTTTCATTTCTATAATTCATACTACATTATGCATTTTTGTAGATAAGTAAAATTATTTTATTACATAAGGTAATTATCCACAACGTCGATCCATAAAAATATAATCGTAGAATTTGATTGAAGATCTATATGTATATAAAATTTATTACACAAGAAATTATTTATGTTGTTGATTAATTGATTTTATACACCGTATCAAAATCGGGTGAATCAAATTAATTAATTCCGACCCTGCTAAGTATTCTCCTAATGTCAACAGAAAATTTTCCTGAGTACGTTCGAGTAAACAGGCGTTTATTATTCTCTAGTGTATCTTACTGTCTTGTACTCGAGTGCCTGCGACATAAGTGATAACAAAAAACCGATCAGTATTAGTTGATTTCAACAGAGGGAAGTGACAATTGTTACACTTATTTCAAAAGAGAGTGAAAGTATTTTTGCCCGCGGAACTTCGCCCTGTTGCTTGGAATTCAAGCAATTTGCGTTATTTTACAACAGTCCTATGAATCACAGATAAGAAAATTGTGACGGTGTTAAAGTAAAGATAAAAACTTGGGCGAACGGTAAGATTTTAAAAAAATTATCACTTTAATTTTAAGCCACAAAGGATTCTAAAAACTTCTTAGTATGAACTTTTATTCGTACATATATTAAATTGAATGAAATTTATATTTAAGTGAAATTCGTGTAATTTTTCTGGATTTTTATGTTAGGAACGTACGGTAACATTTTGAGTTAGTTCACTAAATGTTTGAAAGCCTTCTTGACCTCCTAACGTTGGGTCAACAATCTTAAGTCTCTAGAGATTCGAGTGGGTTGTATGACCTCTTGGAGATGCAATTTTTGCAAAAAACTAGGAGCAGCTTGGCATATATATTCATATATAAAATAATTCCAATATCTGCATACAAAATTGAATAGCGAAAGAAGTTTAAAAAAGACACCAAATATAGAGTAAAATATATTATGTAATAATAATATGAAAATACTCCAAAGGATTTTTTAAAAATGATATTTTGAAACTGTTTTTAGACTTTTTAAATATTTTCCGTTTTTTTTTTTATAGTTCAAGACATTTAGAATGACCTTAAAGGAATTTTTAAGAATTTGAAAAGGCTTTAAAGAATTCTAAGAGATTTTAAAAGATTTCTAAATATTTTTAACGATTTTAACAATAAGGCATTTCGAACGATTTCAACAGATTTAATAAACTTTAAGTAATTCTTGAAATCCCTTGGAATTCTTTAAAATAACTTATGTCTTGAAATCTCTTGAAAATCCTTAAAATCTCATCAAATCCCCTAAAATCCATTGAAATTATTAAAAATATTCTCAATTTTCTGTAAATCTCGTGAAATATCTTAAAATATGGTGTAATCTCTTGAGAATCTTGAAAATCTTTCAAACTCATTTAAACTCCTTTAAAATTCCTTTAAATTCCCTAAAATCATTTAAAATCTCAATGAAATTCTTGAAAAGTAACTTGAAATCTCTTATAATCCTATAAATAGGTCAATTTTGGCGGTACATTATATTTTAAAATATTTGTATTACTATTTGAAGATATAAGTTGGCAGTTAAAGGTGCCAATTCGACGTCTGGCCTAAATTCACCCCCCGTTAATTAAATTCTAGTCAGTTTCGCCATATCTTCGGGGATGGGATTGGGATCGACTGGCGACGTTTATCAAACCCCATTAAACGATCCCTACAACATTTTGCAACAATATATTGCGTATTTGTATCCGTATCTTATAACATGTACCATCTTATTGATTTTTTCAATAGGCGCTTGCGCTACGTGATTCTTGGCTGTAACAGGGGGGTGCGGCTGTTACCATGGATCCCAGTATACTCGCCACCATGGATAAGGACGCACTGAAAAAGCAGATTGAGAACATGAAGTATCAAGCTACTATGGAAAGATGGCCTTTGTCCAAAAGCATCGCAGCGTAAGTCGATCAAAATATTAAACATTATTCTTTTCATCTTCTTCCCTGTTCATTTTATTTTCAATTCATTTCCCAAAAATAATCTGCACAGATTTTTATGTTGTGTATCTCAATCTCTGCAAGCTGCAGAGGGTGGAAGACATTTTAGAGATGATTTGCGCGACTGTCGAAAGATCTGTCCGAAGAATATTTAAATGTTGGGATGAAAATTCATATAAAGTATCTAATTCCTATGAATTGATATTAAAATGTTCTCCATTCATTATATGATATGGGAATGATCAATTTAAATCCTGAAATTAAGAATTCATTTTATAGATTTTATAACTAAGGGTGTGTTTTGAAATAAAAGAAAGCGTTCCATATGGGGGTTTAATAATATTACTAAAGAACAGAATAGGCATTATGTCACTTGTTTATCAATGAGCTGCACAAATCTAAGGTTGATTAGAGATAGATTGATTAGAAACTATATGTAAGAAAATGTATAAGTAGACTGTTGAAAGACCTTACTTTTTATGTTGGATAACATATGTGAGGTCAATTTTTTTCAATGGTCGTTTGTAAAATCTAATTATCAAGTATTTTGCATTGATAGGTTTTGTTAGTTTTTGTATAGTAACCTGGATTGAGGATTACTGGAAAAGATAGAGAGAATGATTATCGTTAACACTATACAGTTAACCCAAATGATTTTTTTGCAATGAAGAATACCTTGAATGAGATTTTATATGAAAAAAATTATTGTGACTGAGGATTTGCATAAATATCTATGACACATTTAAATTATACTTTAAGAAATTATCATTTTTATATCTACTTAATCATTTTAGAGAAATATAATATTCATCGATGTCATAAGTTAGAATAAGTAATATATCAGTTCATTTGTTATTATTATTAATATTATCTTCTGTCAAAGGTACAGAATTCATTATTTATTAATTAACGAATAATAATAATAATAATAATAATAATAATCTAATATAATCGAAGCTTCATGACAGTAGGAGACTTAATGATCTCAATATATGCGTCTATTGTCTAACCACAGTGTGGTTAGACATAATGGCAGTTGTTGCCATTGAAAATGTTAATTAAAAACATGTATCAAATGAAATAGAAGACAATAGAGGATATGTGGATACATTTTATAACATGAGTTGGTGTTACATTGGTGTAATCAAGGCTGAATTAATGAACGAAGTTCGAACACGATCTCCTTGGGCTATTCATGCGGTTTATCGTCATTTTCACGAAATGATCTCGTTTTCAAGAGACCGACACAGTAAAAAAATGACAGCGGGAACCGCTCGATGACCTAACGCCGGTTATGCCATTGACTGAAAATAAGATAGCCTAAACGTCCAATTCAACTTTATGTAATGCGAAAGCCGGGTTTCTCGATGATCCCAGCCCAATGAGAACGATCAGGATCATACAAATATTACGTGGTCATCGTAATTCTGATTCTGTAACACAAACTCGATCAATGAAAGAAAGAAAAGAGACAATTTTCATTCTCTTATTTTTTTGAAAGTAATTATGACCAATTATAAATTTATATAATGATAGCGTGGGACATTTTATTTTATAATACTATATATACAATTGGAAAATCAGCTTTATTTGTCTAATTTGAGGAATCTCCATAAGTTACATAAAATTCCTTAAAATCTCTTTAACATTCGAAATCCTTTATGTCCTTAAAATAACTCAATATTTCACAAAATATCGTAAAATACCTTACGACTATTTAAAATTCCGTACAATTCGTTAAATTTTTCAAATATCTTAAATTTTGTCAAATCCATTAAAAGTCCTTAAAATTACTTAAAATTACTTAAAATTCTATGAAATATAAATGCTAAAAAAAGCTGACACCACATACAACATTACATACCCATACGGGTACATTTTGTAACAACTACTACATTTCAAAATTAAGTTCTCATCTTTCAAAAGTACATATTATGTAAATGATCAGATATTAAAGCGAGATTCAGCATAAAAATCGATTCATAAAAAATCGAATTTCTAAAATGAGCGCAAAAAGATCGTATATTAAAAAATTTTTTATTCTTTTCGATTTTTTAAGCTTTATACAATAATAATTTATATAATAACGTTCGAAGTCAAGACCGACGACTCTTTAAAGCAATTTTGGACTTTCAGTTTGGGACAATTGAAATTTTTATTCCAAAATTGCTTCCAGATTTCCTCAAGTTTTTTCTAATTTCACACATGAATCTTAACAATCTTAAGGACTGACTGTAATAGGATTTTCGTGGTTGATTGCCTGTCGCGGTGGCGGCAGAAGTTTACAATTCCGGGAGTGGTTTAGAGCGGAACGTTTTCATCAGCAGTTCCACCAGTGCGGATGTTAACGAATTGACGAGAATCAAAGCAAAAGCAAAAACTTTCGCTGTCGTCGAGAGTAGAGTGAAAGGCGTTTGAAGCCTAGTGCCTCCGGTTTTTCACCGATCAGGCGAATACCTAATTCCCAGAATGAACAATAACATTAGAAAAAAGCTAAACCTTCTGGTCACAGATGAGAAAAGTCAAAATTGCTTCAGGTATTGCCATCTAAAGGCAGAAAAGGACTTCCCTTGTCTTTTCAGAATTATGGCGCAATTCCTTATAACTTTAAATTACTGTTCTAAAATGGTGCATTTTAAATAACCGCGCGGGAAATCCCAACATTTATTGCTAGCACTGTCACTGGGATTGGCAAGACTGTCAATTTGAATTCTGATTCTTAAATATTAGTAAATATTAAATATTACCTATTGAAATTTATAGATTCATAGAGAATTTAAAGGATTTTAGCAGATTTAAAGGATTTAAAAAAATTTCAAGAGAATTTATTTCATTTTGAGGAATTTCAACTTATTTAAAGTGATTTTAAGTTTTAAAACATTTTAAGAAATTTTAAAGGATTTATAAGAAATTTGATTCCGATAGCTTGAAAAGCTTTAAAAGCCTATTCGGAACATAAACACATACATTTCAGTTTCATATTAATATGTGTAAATTATCAAGAAATGATAGGGAATGTATTGAAATGTAGTTTTGCGAAGCGAATGTGTAGTTTAATCATGAATCGTTTAAACTTATTAGCAATTATGATCCACGCGATTAATTTCATGTTTTTGCATTCCTTTAGCAAAAAGGAATTTCAGAAGTATGCAAAATAATTCAGAATTTATCATTTTTGAAATATAAAACTTGTAATTCCTTGTCTAATTTCAGGAATCTCAATAAGATTCAAAAAATATAAAATCCCTTTAAAATCCCACAAAATCTGATAAAATCTTATCAACTCCCTTAAAATACCTGAAAATCCAGTAATAATTGTGATATAATAATCATTGTGACGTAGTCTGATTAAATTTCAAGATTTAAGATATAGGATCGATGATAGGATTATTTCAATATTTAGTAGAAAAATGATCTTGTTTAGAAACGTTTCTCACATTGCTGTGATGCATTCTAAGATATCTGTCTGCAATTTCTAATATAGCTAGGGAAATAAATTATAAGCAATGTAAGTAAGCCCTGTTGCTGTCACAAGTGATATGGAGCAGGCAGTGAAAGGGAATTGCGCTAGGCGAGGATTTGCGCTCGGATTTGCGTTCAAGGCGATGCGAAGGAAGCTTTCGGACTTCGTTCCTGACATGATTTTATATATTTTTTTAAAATACTCTCGCGCGTTTTTATACTCCAGTTTTGCTGAAGAAATATTCAGGATAACGAGTTACGTAGGCGCTTCTGTGATTTGTAATCTCGCAGGGAGGCACCAGACGAGTTTATCGTGTCGTTAATATTGGAGAGACATTGACATACCGAGAGAAGTCAGAAAATTAGCAAAACGGGAGTTAAATAACATTGTCGCGAATTAGAAGTAGATACCTATATCAAGATGAGAACTTTCGTCTTGTGACCGCGAGAGCAATTGATCTGGTTCTAAATTACTTTATTGCGGTTGTACCTACACACATATATACATATGTATATATAAATGCAATCTCTCCTTTTATCTCGACGTAAGAGAAAATGAAATATGAGAATGAGGCTATTGAAAATATAATTTATTTGAGAATGATATAACAAGAGATGTTTACTTTTTCCGAGCAGTTTGTTTTTCCATTTCACTGATTTATTCAAAGTCCAAAAAAATTTTCAGACAACTGATGACTGAAACTTAGATGGGAGGTATTTTTAATTGATTATAAGACATTAAAGACTAAAAGCTTCGGGGAATAAGAATACGAATTTTATTGCTTATGAGTTAAAAACATGTTTTTAGAGCTTTGGTAAAAGGTTTCAAAGATAGATTAACTTATTCATGACGAATTAAATTGAATTACGTGTATAATGGATATTATTACAGAATTTATGGTTTAGAGATTATTACATATAGGGAAAAATTATGTTATTAAAAATAAAATATTTTAAATTAGAGTACAGGAAATAAACCAGTTTTCGGTCTTCCAATGAAAGGTACAATTTCCAGTTCGAAATGACGGTTTTAAAAAGGGATAGTGGAGAAACCGGTCTCCTCGGTATTTAACTTTGCCCCAGTACAAAAATATTTATTTTATCTGACGTAATTACTGACTTTTATTGTAGCCACTGCAGAGGAAAGATTGTAACAAGTTAATCTTGAAGACAATGAAAATTTAATGGGATTAAATAAAAATTGATAAAATATAAAAATATAATATTTCTCGTTAAATATTTCTAGCCATTTCCAAGAATAATGTCCTTTCTTTTATTCACTTTCAAATCTATCAAACAGTAAAGCCTTTGTTGTTTTTTCCCCATTTTTATGAGTTTCTACTTTTTTCCTTGCAATTTATATAAAGAAAAAAAGAAATTCACAGAATACAAAAATCGCATCTAATATTCATAATATTCAAAGTCGATTTGGGGACACTGAAAATCTTTCCTTGAAAATATGTTTATCTCTTTATATATATACCTTGATTAATTTAATCTACTGGCAATACTCAAGCAAACAAATTTTTTTATTTACATGACGTTCGAGAATTATTAACATTCATTCAAAGGATATTTTTTGTCGCTCATTACATACATTCTCTTTGAGAGAAGCTTATAGAAGTTATGAGTTTTCTTCTTGTGAGAAGGAACGATTTCTTGGGGAAATTTTATTTTTCTGTTTGTTTCGTAACTGGTATTTCAATCCAGGTAAATATTATGCATAAAAAGATATTTTCATTAGCCAAATTAATTAAAGGCCGATAAATCCTATGAAACTCCTCTCTTTTCATAATTTAAGAAAAAATGAATGCTAAAGTTGTTTAAGATGAATGATTATACTTGAAAATAATTGCTGGTGAATTTTCAAGGGACTAATTTATCACTTTTTGTCATGTTTCAGGATGCGAGAGTACGTTGAGGAGAACGAAAAAAATGACCCTCTGATTCACGCACCCGATAAAAAGAACAACCCTTGGGCTGAGAAGGGCAAGTGCATAATCATGTAAAATCCGGAGCCATCGTCATTAAAGGCGGTGAGTCATGAGGGCGAAAAAATACATTTTTACCTGGCCAGAGTCACACGGGAAGTTTCATCGATCTCTTCATGTCATCTGACATTACGCCGAGAATCAACGAAAAAAAAAAAGAAAATCTCTAGAGGAAAAAAATCTTCTTTCGGGTTTGACGACCAAGTGCCAAAGAACACAAACCAAAGAGAGAAAATTAAAACTATCGCGTCAACACTGTGTGACTTCAACCTTTTTCAATATTGTACTTCCACCTCATCGCCATTGATTCAATATTCTAGGCACTACCACTATCACAATATACCGACTATTTGATAGTAGTTCACGTCCTTTCATCCACATGAAGAAAACGCTGTAAACAGTACCATAAGACTAAAATAATTCAATTATTCAGAGACTTTATTCGTTACTAAGAAAATTTTGTGGGCATTCTAAAAAGAATAAATATTCTTAGGACAATTATTCTGAAGGGAATTATTGTAAAACAAATGATTGTAAAACAAATTATTGTAAAACAAATAATTGCAATGTAACAACTTATAATTTTCTTGATAATTGTGGTGTACCACATACTTTTCGTTGGATGAAAAATGTGTATATGAGGACTTAGAGTTTTCTAATAGAAGATTTCTTTAAAACAAGGAAGTAATTTAGGGGTAAATGATTTTTGCCAGACCAAGCTATAATAATTCTCCTTCAATTGTTTCAAAGAAATCCTTCTTGCAAAATACATTACATTTAGATTTTGATGTTATCTCGTAGCTTATCTGAAGACAGATTGTTTGCGATGCAAATTTTGTAATCTTAGGAATAAAAAAGAATTTATTTAATATCATCTAAATTTAATTTTAACTTTGATAAAGAGATTTTCTTATCTAGTCAAAGTGATGTCGATAAAGCATTTTTTATTGTGATAATTTTACTTCTGTGCAATCAGTGAAAAAATCTCTCTTTGCCAATCTTATTTGTAATCATTGTTTATAATAAAGAATATTACTTGAGAAAAAAGGTACTGTTTGCTGCAGAATTTTTTGCGCTCATTAGTAAATCGTAAATCACCACATTATTTATCATGCTTATTTAACTTTAATAAAATATCGTACTTATTACTTTGAAAAACACGCTTATTCATTTGAAAAAAAATGTTTTTGTCGCTGTGATTGGGACAAGACTGCCTAAGCGAGTTGTTTTGCACCCAATGTATTTTTCAGGGTAATGCGATACAATCAGGCAATATTAGTTTTCGATATTCTGATACGTATGATGTATGTCTATAAGTTCTTAACTAAATATAATAATTATGTGTATATTCGAGAGATTTCTTACGAAAATACAAACGTCCTATATATTGAAAGCGAATGTTGTGTCTGAGAGTAGGCGATTTTTCACCCGTCTAACTGATGTCGTCTGACCACTTGTCTACTGTTTCTACTACGGTGGTCATCACGAGGGAGTGGATTATTTATCCAGCACCAACACCAAGTTGGCGGACGTTGATTTGAATGTCAAGAAAAATGTCCACACGTGGACTCCAGCTGAGTTTCGAATGTCCAGAGTTGCCGGATTCATGTATGGTTTATAGAGGATTGTTCTTTTGACTGATGAGACAGCAGGCTGTCTACTGTTCGGGAATTACGAGAAAATTCGGGAATTACGAGAAAGTTCGAGAATTAACTGGTCCCAAGTTTTGATTATAATAATTTATAGATTTCTGATAACGGAAATAAATGTTTATTCGATTATTAATATTTAAAAAAAGTATAACCGATTCTTTCCTGGTTTCTAAAACATGCACTTGGGGTAAATTTGCTTGAAATTGAAACTTTTGATTAATTATGTTTATTTTCTAAATGATGGATGATGTTTTGGGAAATACTTTTCATGGATAATGAAATTAGAATAGATAATCACTTTTATATAATACATATATTACCAAAGTATTGAATTGGAATCTTGAAACGTCATTAGTCATTATAGTCATTAGACCTATATAATTTTACAAAAAGTAGTCCGATATTAAACTAAAGACGATTTTTAAATAAATTAATACATACTTGGATCTATTGAAATCAAGTTTTGCAGATAGTCAACAATTTGTTTTAAGGATTTTTTAAAAGTATTTTGAAAGTACTAATTTTTACATTTAAGTTCCTTAAAATCCGTTGGAATTCTTTAAAAATACTTAAAATATAAAATATCTTGCTCTATATCATGAAATCTCTTCAAATTCATTAAAATTCCTTACTTAAAATGTTTTTAAAATCCTTAAAGTTTCAAGAAATCCCTTAAAATTCATTAAAATCGCTTGAAATCTCTGAAATCCTCGGCAATGCCAGAAAAATTTCTCCTAATATTTAAGGAAATTAATTTAGGTGTACAAATTTTATTGCAAAATATATTTTACGTAGGTTGATTATTATTTATGATCCTGATTCGCTTGATTTTGGACTAAACTGTATCAATATGACGAGGAATGTGGTGATCGATCCAATAAACTGAAAAGTAAGTAATCATTTATTTTTTATTTTAATATTTTTCATAAATCAAAGTATAGTAAGAAAATATTTACCCTTTGAATAAAAGCACAGTCCAAAGTTGAAAATCCGCACGCAGTAAAGACCAAAGGTCGCTGAGTTATTTGGAACAAAAACTGCTCAATCTGATAATTAACAAAATAAAATATGTAGTCGTCGAATTAAAAACTTTATAATTACTTAAATTAAATTTTAAGTGATCTCAAAACATTCTCTCAATGTAAAGTGCGATATCTCACCTCATCTTTTAACTCCTCATTTTCAATTTTCAGGTCGTAAAGGATTTCTCTAGTTTTAAGTGACTATGCAAAACAAGAGAAAACAAAACAATTATTAACTATTTTTATTTATCAAATAATTGATTTAAAATGCTTACCTCTAAGCTAACTCTTGCGCAAGTAATATTAATGTTGATAAATCTAAACAAAAATGCAAACAACCATAATGAAATGTTCAACATAGATTTATATTTTTTGCTGAAAGAAGTATGATTGAAAAAAATGGTTACAAACAAATTGTACAAAAGCCCTGTTATACTAAAAAAATATGTTGCCATTCCCAGTGTCATTTGTTTCTGGTAGATATTATTTATTTCGCAGGATATTTTCGAAAGTTCCATATGAAGATGCCTAAGAAAAAAAAAATGAATTTACGAAAGTAGATCAGGGCTGCATATTTTTCATAGAATTTATTGAATATACATATAATTTATTGTATCTCACCTAATTACATTGAATAATCCCTTGTGTTGCTCTTCAAATTTTACTTTTATGTTTAATTCATTCACCAAAAAAATTGCTTTTGATCTTTTCTTATTTGCACACAATCTTCCTACGGTTATTTTTAACGCCGGATACTTTGGAATTTCACTTTTTAGAAGTAAATTGATATTTTTAAATCTCACTCCTATTAAGCTGCGTTTAATGAAACACAAATAAGAATTCAACTTATTAATTTTATTCAATCTTTAGTTCTTAATGGGGAAAAGCTACTTACTCAATAATGATTGTGAAGGTAAAGTCAACTAGTGAATTAAGATGAATAGGAAAGTGGAACATGTAAATGACGTGCAGACATTTCCTCACAGTTTTTATTATATTATTCAATAAAAATTCCATGTCAAGAAGCACAAGAACGAAAATCATAATGATCCACATTACTGCTTTTACTAGTGATTTCTTAAAAGTTTTGCCGTAATTTTTCGGACAGCCCAAACGTTCTAAGGTGTCATCTATTAATTCAAGTCTACGAATGCTGAATTTCAAATCCTTTTTAAGAGAGGAAAAATCTCCATTAAAATACAATAATAAATAGCAGGAAGCGATACTTATTTTTTGTCAAACATTTTATTTTTATCACATATTTTATTTTTATCAAACAAAGAGTAAGCCATTATCAAACATACCTTGTAATAATACCAGCCAGCAAAAATAGAAAATGTTGCGATGAGCATATTACCATACTTAAGAAGTTTGAAAATATCGTTTTGTATAATGCTCACGTATTCAATCGGTTTTGAAACAACCTCATCAACTTTATTAGCATACCAATAAACCAGATTAATTACAAACACATAGACAAAAGTAAAGACAGGACGAGTTTTTCCCAAAGGGTATTCGAGGACACTTAATCCCATAATCCAATTTAGTATTGTAAATGGGAGAATTGAGTGTTGAATATTTTTTGGTGTCCATTTCATGATTTCGAAATATGTATCTCAAATTTTTCTCCGCTTTATTACTTCTTTTGAATATCTCTACCATTCAGAATATTACACTCTACTGTCTCCCTTATTACTTTTTGTATCCACTTTCAGTATTTTTTGTCGCGCGCATGAGTAACCCCCTTGTGAAATAGATTACTCTGCAATTATTCCTATCGTACATCAGAAGACAAATTAAAGTGGTCTAAGGTCTTTCCAATACATATATAAAATTAACACAATTGACACATTGATCTATATAAAAAGCTTTTTTCATTCAATTTACCTAATTGATATACTATATTATATAATTCTTTTGAATGAATTGAACTGCGATTAATCCATGAAATATTTTAAACAATTTCTATAGTGACTTTTTTAAAAGAATGGAATAAACTTTGAATTCTTCAAGGATTTATGTAAGAGAAGTTAATATCTTCTTTTGAAAGAAATATTCTGTAATTTTTTATTAGAAGGATCTTCAGGTTCAGATTTTTCTATTAGTAAATTATTACTTCGTGCATTATTGTAATATTCTGTTGAAATCGTGTCTAAATCTCTCTTCTGTTCCTCATAACAGCAAATACACTTTCTTCGTGACCCTTAAAGTATGCATATTATGCTTTCCCAACGTGATGTCCTCGCAAGACGTTTCTCGAGGTATCTACTAATTTCTGTCCAATTATAATTGGTATTCCTTTATTAATTCCCATATGGAAAAACCCTTCAATTTTTCCTATAAACTGCGTTGCAATTTAGGGATAATACACAAAATTGTCAAAATTCTCAATAGAATTTTTACTACTGAAAATAATGAATTTTAGAAAAAGTATATATAATATTTAATAAGGATTGTTTTAACGTCGTATCATTTATTTTTTGTAAAAGTAGTCAAATATAAGACTCCTAGTGGGCAAATGATATTAGAAACGTTTTTGTAACGTTCCAAAAACGTCCTTAAAACATTTATAGGACATCGGACAAAGGGAAAGTTTCAAAGACGTTTCTAATATAGTTTGCCCTACTACTAATTCAATTAGTCAAATTCTTACTGGCATAATTTAAATCGAGAGACCTTTACCGAATATTATGAATTACAATAAAACTAAATTCGTAATGCTTGATTTTCAAAATCAGGCATGTGGTAAATAGAAAAAAAAATCATGTTAACGATAATAAAGATCGATGGAATGGGCCGAGGGAATGCGGAAGACCGGGTGTTCATGTAAAACACAATGGCCAATCTGGCCTTTTCTCTTCTTTTTCTTTTTTCCTCTTTCTTTCTCATTTTTTTCTTTTTCTTTTTGGGTCCCCCGTTTCAAATCCTTATATTCACGTATAGTGTGCACATGAGTTCTAACCGAGACGCATTCGCGCAGGATTGGCGTTTCACTCTCGCGTTCCCATTTAGCTCTGGATATGCGCGCGCGACGAACGGGCATCGCGCATAGCGGTGTCGCCACTATAGTTAAAATGAAAGGCGCTTAATTGTTGTCTATAATATTGCCGCGGCAAATGTACTAAATTTAAGAATGATAGTTTCAGTATTTCCTGAACAGCTGTCAGTGCTAGACAACCGAGTACACGCGATCGATCATGCGGCGAATGATCCACGATTAAACGCGAAGTTATCTCATCTCCGCTCATCTGATTTTTAATTTTAATTTTTAATTTAATTTTTAATTTAATTTTTTTATTTAAATCGGTCTCGTTAGTGTAGTGTGAGTTACATTAGTTACTGTCTTCGTTACTACCTAAGAAGGATCTTCAGAGTCGCGAAGATGGTAAGGATTTTATAAATCATCACTTTTGTAAATGGTACTTTTATATAAATGTTACTTTATAATGTAAGTGAACAGTGCAAGGATTGTCAGTGTAAATATCAGTTGCACACATTTTATTCAAGATGTCATCTTTCATGGAATGATAATTAAAATTTAAGAGAGTCTCATAATAATCTCATATTTTTAGATTATTAATGAAAAGGAGGGTAAATGCTAAAGTAAATCGTGATTAAATAAAAATTGAGCGAAGAAATTTATTCTATGAGGCACTTTTCGAAATTTGCCAAATTTTTAAGTTAGACTATTTGAATTTAACGAAATATATCTTGAATTTATGAAAAAGTAGCTGAGACATTTTTATCAGAGGCAGATTACAAATAATACAAAATTTTTTATCCATCTGTAATTATAGTGTGACAATAACTTTCCAGTTAATTAATGTGACTTTTGTTAGCATAATAATTTTAAAAATGTTGAATATTCTTGCTGTTTAAAACAATAACGGATGATTACACTGAAAAAAAATTTTTGCAACAAAATATTGTTTTGTTGGCTGAACAAAATTTTTGTTGATTCAACGAAATGTTTTGTTGGTTTAACAGAACTTAATGCTATATCAACAAAAATTTGGTTGCACAAATAACAACAAAATTATTTTGTTGTCCGGACCAAACTTTTTTTCCAGTGTAGCTGGGAAATGTATACAGGATCCAAAAGTTTCTTATGGAAAGAATATCTTCTTCTTAGTATTGATTTTTTGAAAGAAGAGTGAAGTGTTTTGTAGATAGAATAGCCATAAGATTTTAGTCGAAAAAACGGTTTCGATACCATGACATTATGTAAAAAAGCGCCTTTCGCTGCGTGAAACCCGAGAAAACGCGAAGTTTAATCTCGCGAGGTCTCGTACCTTCCTTGAGTTCGATGGTATTTCACTTATGGAAAGTAGTTCGCAGGTGATGAAACAAGAACGAAAAATTCAAAATCAGGGAATCTAGTTAATAATAATCTGCAAATTGCATCTAAATCAATTGCTGCCTCTATAAAGAACGAAAAGAGATAATATTATAGGTAAATGATGAAAACCAAAAATCCGATCAAAATCATCATCAAAATCATTTGCATAAAAATTGATAAAAATGTTTACTTAAAAAAACCGTAATTAGAATACAAAGACATCAGATTGACTTTAAATTCTTAAAAATTCTTTTCTCGACTGTAGTTTGAAAGAACAAAATTTTAATGAAAAGTTGAAATCTAGTTGGAAAAGACAAAAATCTAGGAGGAAAGTTTGATTAGTAAATTATATTAATGATTAATTTATCGTTTTTTTTTTCACCTCATATGTAAATTTGAACTATGAAATCTATTGAATTGTGAGAAAGTTGAAACTTCTTCCACAGTAGTTACAGCCGGTCACAGCCAGACAATTCTGAGTTTCGGTTGTGGCCTCGTTTTCTCGAAATCAACTAACCTTTGCGAAAACACGAGTCAATATAAAAGATTCGTCTTATCCAGTAATTCCACTTTTACTCAAAACTTTCATCTAAAAAATGTCTAGGTTCAAAATTCAGATTTGAATTATACTCATATTTTCATTTCTCAAAGTTGATTACAGAATATTATATTTTCGAGCCGACAAAAGTATGGTTGATTATTTGATCCCAGCATCATTTAATTTCAGGATCTATAGGCTCAAAAATAGCAAGTGGTATTGGTAAAATAGCAAAATTCAGGTAGGATATAAAAAAATTTCGGACGTCTCTATCAATTTCCGATCTTGAATTTGCATATTTACATGCAGGACACGGATTCGTATATATCGCCGCAGGTAGAATCCGTCCGCCAAAGTAGTCTTTTTATTTATCTCTTTATCCAGCTTAAGACTGTCCTCTCACTTTCATCGTATAATAACCTCGCACGTAATTTCGATAAGAAGGCGTTGTCAGGATCACGTAAATTCGAATCCCTCTTGTAAAAATTTTAAAAAATAATACAGTAATTTATATAAATGTAGTCCTATGAAATTCAAGTACAATGAACAAAACATTGCCCAATATTTTTCTCTTCCCGTTTGTCATTGAGCTTGAAAATAAATACAAAGTAAATTGAGGAATTGTTGACCCTGGCAAGAGCTTCCTTGTTTAATATAAATGCAAATCCGAGCCTTTCTATATTGCATTTGCTTTTGTATGTGTGTACAGGAGTAGAAAGATTACAAGAAGAGAAGGCTATGTAGATGAGTATTTATTAAATAGAAGAAAGAAGTAATATTAGTTTTAATAAACATTCATCAGATGTCTGGACATATCGCATGTACAACGGAAATGATACAACAGCTATATACAGTTCTGCATTTCCAATCTTCTCAGCAATATTGTACTTTCCAACATTTTATGAGATTGTTAAACCTTCAATTTACATTTTATTCTCTACTCTCTCTGACAGTTAATAACTTTCTCACAGCTTCAAAATATAGTTTGTTGCATTGAATCTATAATCTGTGAAATATTGTACATTCCACAAAAATGCGGGTTTCTATAAAAAATTATTGCTAATTTCTTAGCTTTAATGTAAAAGGTTTCTCTGTAATAACAGTTTTTTTTTCTTGGACATCTTTCTTTCTCAGACATCTTTTTTTCTCATCAACCAAAGAAAAAAATTACCGGCTAATTAAAAATTTGCAATTGTGTTTCTTTCTTACAAAAGAGAGTTAAGGACGAAGGCGATACACCGGAACGTTGAGCGCCGGAAGTGGAGAAAACGGTGAACGTGCGTTGCTTAAAAAGTTATATTCCTCGATTTGATTGGGCCCAAGTTAACGAATTATTGTCGAGTCGGATTGAGTTTTTGTCTCAATTCGATGCCTCGTTCCCAGGTTAACCTGTGCCCAGTTATCCACCGACCAATCAACCTATACCAACCTGTATCAAAGGGGCTCTTATGTAAGTCAAAGTAACCGCGTCGCTGAAAAGGAAAGACACCTGAGCTCTGTTTCATAAAAATGCTGACAAGTATCAAGTGGATTCGTTGCATTCAGACAATATTTATTGATACAATTATTTCCGCTATTATATCGATTGTAGATCAATTTTATTGGTTCATTCATATAAATTGTATCTCTGATAAATTAGACTCTATTGAATTTTAAGGGGAATTTTATTCATTTTAATAACATCTGTAATTGAAAGGCGAAAGTTTTGTCATTATTTTAGTGAGAGAAAGTTTATGCAAAAAGATACTTAAAGTTAGTGCTCGTTTATCCTTCAAACAATAGGATAATATTGATCAAAATAAAATTAAGAAAGTGCTTTGAAGTGTCTATACTTATTTTGAATTTATATTTTAAGAGACGTGAGAGGTAATCGTGAATGTATATTTTTAAATATGCAGACTCTATTTATATATTTACAAAAATTATATTGTATTTATTTATTTATGGCTTTATTGTACATAGTTGTTTATTTCAAATATAGTATTAAAAAAAACAATTTAAAATTTCATGTTGAAGACTTGTGTAAGACATCTTTATAACTGTTCGAAATAGTAATTAATAAAAATGATTTCTTTACAAAATTTAATCGAGTCATAAATTACCTGATTCTAGAATTTATAATCAAAACGTGACGACTAGCAGGAAAGGATTTTTTGATAAATCTTAAAAGTTTTATGACAGCGGTTAATGGACCATTTATAATCCCTGTATATTTCTTTCTAATCTCTTGGAAATACGTAAAAATGAGATATTTTGCGAATTTTTTCGTAGATTAGTAAGACTTTTGTGAAGTTTTTAGTAAAATTTCACCAATAATGATCAAATTTAATTTTAATTTATAATCGTTGAGTCTGGGAAATAAGAATTTTCTCACTGAGGATTAAATTCAGTAGTTACGGAAATCTCTAGTCAGACACGAGTTCACTTGTTTCAGAATTAAACGACGCAATAAATAAATTCTTTATGGGCAAATTAAATATGCTAATTCTTTAAAAAACACTCTCCAGATGAATAAACATGCCAAAATAAAATAAAATAATTTATTAAGATACAGATTCGGAGATAATAAAATGAAATAAATGTAATAAAAAATAGACGAAGTCTGAGTTTATTCTTTGCGAACAATATAAGTCTAAAAACGTTCCAGAAATTATTTAAGAGGTTCAAAAAAAAATCAAATGTTCAGGATTGGTGTTTCTATGTATATATTATACGCACAATGGAAATAAGATCATGTAGAATTGAATTACAAGGTTCGCTGTGAAGGTCGGGCGTATCGTTATTTGGTTTTTATTTATCTTGATGATACGATGGAAGGACAATTATCAGAAAATGGAGCTGGTTCTGTAGCCCTATGAAAGAATCGAAGTCAAAGAACAACAACTAAAGCAACTTCGTTTTCAATGTCAGAGAGTGGCGATGTCCAGTGTCCACTTCCAATCACGAATTTTGCGCGATATCAGTTTCTTTTACAACGCTTATTAGAAAGCGACCTTCTGTCTTACAGTTGTAAAAACGTAAGAAGTAAATAAAATATAATTACAAACTCCCAATTAACAGATTTTAAACAATGTGTAATTTTTAGTAGATTAAGAAATCATCGAAGGGATTACACACAATTATGTATATAAGTACCTAATGCAATGATTCTAATTAAGCGTAAATAATTTGCTAACAATTCCAATTACATGTAAATTACATTTTTACGATGCAAAAATACTTATTTTCATATTTGGTGAGTTTGAATAATTTTGTTTAAAATGAATTCCTTTTTAAAAGACTGGGCTTTAAAAAATGAATTTAATGAGTGCATTTGAAAACATAAAGTTTATGAAGGTAGAGAATATGCAATTATGATAAAAAATTGTATACGCGAGGTGTGTTAATTGTGAACGTAATTACGTAGCGGAAGATGCAATGCGTTATACATAGAATGAAATTATAGGTCAACAGCACTCATGATTACGAGGATGTGTAACTTTCTAGAAAATCCGTTGGATTTCTAATGTGTGTTCCCTTTCGTAGTTTACGAATGGTGATTATGATAAACCATTATTGGTCTCATTTTTTTAATTAGATGACTTGCATACTCGAATCAGGTAAAAAGGAGTTTTGAGGGCAGAGTGAATGAGGCTTCTCATACGGGATTCGATGAAAAATGAAAGTAAAGAAAGTCGATTGCTGGGCTTAGGAAGAATTTAATAATTATAATTGAAATTCTTTTTATGGATACTTTTTCGTCCCTCAATTTATAAGTTTTATTAAATCATATCATTTTATTACCATATCATTTTATTTTCATACTATTTATCAACTCATCAATTACCGATTTTGAAGACGAATCTGGAACGGTAACGTTTTTTTTTTTCTTAAATTAACGGTAATACGAGAGAAAAATATTATTTCTGCAAAGCAGGAGACAGAAAGCGTATCTCAGACCGAGCGAATCGAAATCGATTATGTCGATTTAAAACTCGGTCGATGATATCGTTGGAGCATAGAGGAAAAGGCAGTAAAATCGGAAATGTATGTGCACAAATACAGTCGAATAGGGCAATGTACCTGTGACTAGTGACAATGTGTGTCAGTCACTGTCGCGTTACCTGTGGGCGACTTGACTTTCCGAAAGACTAAAAAAAATGGAAAGGTGTACAATTACGCGGAACGAGGGTCGACACTTATATTGGTTATACGCGGCAGCATTCTATAAAAGTATGTACTATATACAGTAGGTTGAGTCTGTATCAATAAATTCTATATGTATATACCCGACGGCATTCACAGGGGTCGATTAACTGGTATTTCTCGGTTGTTTAGAAAGTGATATTCCAGCTGTTTTCGATTTTGGACATTTCCTTTTTTCCCATCGTTCAAAAAACTCTCTTCATCCATTCATTCATGCATTCCGAAATTGCATGAATAACCCATTACCAATTTTTATTGTCATGATCCCCGGAGATATGATACAGGAAAAAAATTTTAGTACCCTTTCCCTGTTTTAATGCGATGTTATAAATAATGCAGAGTTTCTTGAATGTAATTTATGTGAATATCACCTTTCACTCCTTTTAATTAACACCTTTCACACTTATTCTATTAATATTCGAAGACATTGAAGTAATATAACGGTCAAAAGAACATTTTTCAAGGCATTTAAAAAGTTACGCCACTTTATAACTATAGAATCTATACAATGTCTGCAAATATGTCTGTCCTTTTGAAAGCATGCAAGACTTATTGTAATTATACTTCAAGCTGATAATTTGACTAAGAAACCTTTTTAGTAATGATTCGTTTTCTCTTAAATTAAAATACTTTTAGCACAAGAAAAGTGTGCCTTTTCTCATGTCTAATAGGTCTAGTTCTTTCTTGAGAAAGAGAGACATTGAAAAGTGATTTGTACACTGCCTACTCAGTTCACACGTGAAACTTACATGAATTGTGCCGGCATATAATTTACTGTTCGCACAGCTCGGATGGAATTGCATGCTCTTCGTTACATGACCTTGGAGTATATACAGACTGTCGGACTATTTGTCATCTGAGTGTTGTTTCTTTTAACTTAAGAGAGTGCAAAGAGAAGAGAATTCTTCTTAAGCCATACCCTATCCTTAAAAGGCTTGTGGTCCATATTATAAGGACAAACTGTTGAAATGAGTCAGTCCATTAAGTTGTTAGGAAAATGATAACTAATATCCTAATGACATTGTTTTCCTGCATTCAAGAATCTCTTTTTCTTTACTTTTAAGGGCAAAAAGTGATATGTTCTTGAAATCTTGTTCAAGAGAATGCGCTGCTCTGGCAATCGGGCGTTCCTGAAATATCAACTTCTTGCTGATTTCGAACCATAAAGCTAGTCAGGTTCTTTCTTCCACTGCAGAATCTTGTGCCCTGAAGGGGGTTAATAAAAATCTTATCCGTGCCGGTTTCCGGTCATGTATAAATAAAAACAGACCGGGTTGAAAGTAAAAAGCAGAGCAAGGCATACTTGGCTTGCGGGAGAGCCGCGAAGGAGGTAAACGTATCACAACGACCGTCAAAAGGAAAGCCGAGTCGCAGTTTACGGTACTTTCGAGTCGAGCATAAAAGCGTTTCTTGCCATTATATATAGATAAACTCTATAGCATAGGCGTGGTCCCCTTATTGCTTATTGCTCATTGTCCCTCATGTGCGTGAAACGCAATTTTAGATTCAGTGCAACTTTTAAAGCCCTAAAAACAAAACTGCACTGCGTACACCGGATTATTCAGATGAGAATCAACCTCCCCGTGAAAGATGCCTTTGAAAAAAAAAATCCCGAACTCATGCAGACGATAATGGTTCTGCTGTCTACGCCTTTACTTTACTTCTTTTATGGTCACTTGGTTACTCATAATATTCATAAATTCCCTTGCGCAACTTTGTAAGAGGCACAAGTAAGTTACCATGGTGCGAGAAGTAGATTGTGTGCACGCTGTATACATTTGCTGCTTTCGATTTGAGCGAGAAGAGGGAAAGGGTTGTTGGCCCAAGGATCAGAAGAAGGGGTGTCCTATATAGCAAATCGACAGTGATTCATATAATGCTTGACTGATTGAAGAATTAATAAAATGTTGTTTGATTCTTTCGGACAAGAGCTAGGTCTCTCTCATATATGAACTATAGTAAGAATTTTAAGGGGTTTCTATGAATTTTCGAGATTTTTACCAATTTTAAATGATTTTAAAGGATTTTAAAGTTCCTCTTGGAATTTTTATAGTTTTCAAAAGATTCTTAAGACTTTTAAAAGATTTTGCGGAATCTAAAGAGATTTAAAATCGTTTTAAGAGATTTCAACGAATTCTATACATAAACTTATGGAATCCAATTATCGTAATTACGAGTTTTTATGGTTCATTAAGTTTTGACACTCTTTACACTTCTTATTTACACCTACATATTATAGTCAATTAAACGTTGCAATGCTTTCCCGACAGGTGAAATCAATGTCCTGAAATTTATAAGTATAGATCCTAGCGAAGTGATTGTGTGTCCTTGGATTTGATTTTTGTTTCATTAGGTGTCGAATATACCAGAATATACGGCTTTAAGAATAACAAATGCGAATTAACATTTTAAAGTAAAATCGGGACTCAGACCCGGATAGTGTACTATAGTCGGTTAGACAT